>JAWDGP010007701.1:572500-790000 GCA_033675545.1 Elysia crispata | reverse complement strand
AGAGACTAATGACAACAACTGATCACAGGCAGTACTCGTGGCGGATGTGACAGAAACATAACTGTATCGTTGGACCCTGGAGTTGAAAGGACAACAGAAGTTACACTTGCATTTGGCTTTGGTCAGCCAGCGTCTTAAGTTAAGTTTCGCCAAGTTTGGCACTAACTTCAAAACAGCCTCTTAGCAGTTCAACACAGTGATGGCAACAGGACAACTTATGAGATACAGGAGTCACTTTGGTCAACGTATGTTAATGTTTAACGTGGTCTTCATCGGCACTGTAATCATCTACGTCATCATCATCATCGTTGCTATCATCATTATTATCATCATCATCATTATCATCACAATCATTATCATCATTTGGTGCATCATTTTCAATGCCAGAATCATTATCATCTTCATAGTTATCAAAAAAAGTTTCTTTGATCATTTTTACTTTTAAAGTGTTTTTTTTTTTTCCGATTTGTAGTATATTGAACTTGAGCTCCAGTTTAAAGTTCATTGGGACAGAATCAGAACTTCGATGCATATTTTGATATTTTCTGCTAAAGTGGTGTCTTTGTAGAGGACTAGACTGACTAATATAGTGGCTGATCGTCTAAAATGTCCGGTGAAATTTATAATTTAAAGGTCCGCCACGCTTTGGACTTACACTCTATTAAAGAGACTTCCTCTTTACCTATGTTCTATCTTATCTTTATTTTATTTTTTTTTTTCATTTTAACTGTCTCGGCTGTTATATTTTTCAACTTCATGGACAACTCGGAAGACAAGGAACAAAATTCGTTCCCATAATCAATGTCACGATTGTCCATAAATATATTAAAGATATTCTTGTTCTTCTTTCTCTCGTACTCTTCTCTTTTTTCTGATTGTACTCTATATGTATTAAGACTAGCTATAGAAATTTCTCAATGGTAAAATAGCACAAAACTTATAAAATAAGATACCAAATTTCCAAAAATCACCAAGGAGAAACCTGTAAATTCGAAAAGGGAAAATGCGTTCTTGCAAGGTATAGAGATTAGAGTTTTGACCTACAATCTTCTTAAATAAAGAGCAGAAAAAGAGAAGGTATTATTGTGGCTTCAAAAATTAACGTATTTCGAAAATGAGCTGAAATGAAAATCCTACTTCTCTCTAGACTCTCAGATTTAAGTTTAGTGGTGATGACACCGATCCTGAAGTCACTGCTCTAAACAAACATAATTATGAGAACTTGATATAAAAATCTTGAATGTTGTTTTAAATTTTATCGGGAAGTTTAAGTGCTGCGTTTCAAAAACGTAAATCATAGCCATGCTTTGTCGTGGTTAATTGAACTGAAGCAAATTTTAATGATTGAAAAGAACACTTTAAATAGAATATATATATCTTTTAACACAATTAACTTCAAGGCGACCTTTCAGAAATAAACGGCTCTCTCTGTGTAACCTTTTCGTAATAAATTCTATTTAACAAGTTAGAGGAGAAAGTTGTAAAATTTATCGAGCCTGCTTTCATGTTTTTATACATGTGCTGAAAGCTTACACTAAAATGGTGAGTATTTTATTTGAGTTCTTAATATTAAAACTGTACTGTTCCCAAATAATATTTTTTAGAATACACCCAAGGAATAATGTAATCTTTTTAATTGGATTTAAAGCAGTGCTGATTGTTTTTATTTCCACTGCAAACAAATTTTATTTTCCCGCTAACTTTTCTTTGTTTTTTTGTTTTTTTAATATTGGCTTAGGAAATAAATTTCATCATTATATAAATGGCCATAAAGGGTTCATCTCATTTGCAGACCCATGTACCTGTCATGTTTTCTGTGGAATTCCCGTGCTTAGTTACTTGCTCACATCAGGTGTGGAAGAAAAAAGAATTTATTTCTTCAGGTTAGAGTACAAACAAAAGCTTTGCCAAGTTTTTGGAATTATTTCAAACCTTAGCTACAAATTCGTTCAAGGCATATCGTAGAAAACTTTCTATCTTTTCATTATTTTGAAATTGCGAGCAAGGCATCAAAACATTTTTCCTACTCACAGAGAGAAATGACAAATTAAAAAAAAAATAAAGGGAATTATAAAACAACAAAACAGAGAGAAAGAGAGAGAGCGTAGGCCTTCTTCGCTATCATGTATAGTTTTGGTGTCCATTCTTTTTTCACTTTAACATTGTCTGGACAGAAAATACCTTTATGTTCATTTTTTTACTATGGAAGATAAAGAGGATCATTCACTTAACACCAGAGCCCGTTAATAAGCTTGCCATGCATGTTTTTGAAAGTCAACAAAATTTTCGTCATTAATTTATTCAATATCTTTGAGAAAACTTTGCAAATTTTGTAAAAATGCAAATTAATCTTTAGATTGTTTAAAAACATTCAGAATCATTTAGGTTACAATAAATCGGCAGCTGCTATTCTAGCTAGACAGTGTACCTTTAGGCACTTTAGCGGGAACTCATAGCCTCCAATCAAGTATTTAAAGGGATATGAGAGTAGATTAGGAAGTTTCAAATTAAAAATATCTCCCCTATAATTTATACATGTAGAAGCTCCGCCATTCACCTTACTCACACTGAGAGTTCCGTTTGAATGGGGTTGCAAACTTACTTGATCTGCCTCTTATTGGAAGTAAAATTTAGTGTTGTAACTCTGGTTTTTCTTTTCGCTTACAAGACGAACTATTGAGGAAACCAACGTGATGTAAGATGCCGTATCTAGGAATCCTCGATGAAAGTAATGGATATCTAGCAGTAGGGTTTACTTTCGTATTCCTATTTCACAATAAATTTCAACAAAGGATCTCAAAATCTGATTTTTTTTTTTTTTGGCGGAAAAACATAATGCCAGTGTTCTGGGAATTTTTTGTAAGTAATGAACATTGAAACTTCATTTTCTCAAAGTGATCTCTATATTGCGACAAAATGCAGCATCTAGATCAAGATCTAACTCGGAGTTGGCCTACTGAATACGGTGCTGCTCTTCACCGTCATCATGGCGAAGCGTCTAGTTAACAACAGGCGTGCAGAGGATGCGGCATGGACGGAGTTAAGAGGTTGGTTCGGTCAATAACAAACTTCAGGATGGAAAAAAAATAAATATTGATTTACGTTAATTAAACCGGAAAGTATTCAGCCGCTTATTTACACCTCTGACGTGTGATCAGCTGCGCAATGGCAGGGCGCTTGATTTTTTTTTTTAATACATCTTGGGGGTTCTTAAATAGTGAGAGCATATAACGAGGCCATCGAAATTAATCCTTAGTAATGGCAACAAAGATTTGGGAAGCTCTCGAGCTAGATTTTTAAAACACCTAATGAGGGAATGGAAAAAGTTGAGGGCCTAAAGTGATATTGGAATAAAAATATAAAGAAACCACAAGGAATCTTTTTATTTGAACTGGTCTCAAACACCAGGTGTTAAAATGAATATTGAAACAGCCACTGATTAGCGAAGCCTTGACACTTCTTTACGAGGAGAAGAGGGATCACTTTTTCTTGAGCACCTTCTTCAATGACAGCCGTTAGCCAAGGCAAGTTTGAGAAACCTAACTGTAATAAAGAGTTGACTTTCTGCTAATTATTTGTACAATACTCGCATCCTTTTAGAGAATGACGGTGGGTAGCTATCTGTGGATGACTGGAGCTTTAATCTCTCCCAGCATCACTTTACTTTAATCGTTGTTAGAAGCCACTAGTACCTCAATGAAATCAACAATGTGATGATTCCCATCTATGTCAATCATAATATCTGTATAAGATATAAATCATAATCGAAAAAAATAATGATAAATTTATTCATTGCCTTTTTTTCTATATTTTCCCGTTGTGATATTCTTTTTGGCGTTAATTTATTTTTTCCTTAGACACATTCTCTTGATTTATTGAAAGTTTTATGATTAAAAAAGAGAGGCCAGAACTGAATACAAATTACAATGTTACGGACAGAAGTCGCTTGGGAAATGGGTTTGAAACAATCCAAAATTGAATCTATTTATTAGACCAATTTTATCTGTTAAAGGAAGTAAAGTTGTAGCTCTGTCGTCCTATGATATTTTGTTTCAGTTCTCGTGTGCGTAATGTATTAAAGTAATATTAATCGGCAAACACGAGTATAGTTCCACAAGCTTGATATGCAAATCTCATGTGCTCACCATTTATGCTATGACATATGTATTGTACTTCATAGTTTAATCCATAGCCAATAAAGGTTGGGTTGGGATCTCGTTCAATATCATGAGACGAAAGACCCACTATTTACTTCAATTTATAAGTAAAACTAGTCTAATCTATCGATTTTATTGTTCTGTTTAATGATCGCGAAGAGGTCTCCAAACATGAAATAGAGACATATTTCGAGTTTAAGACCATAGCAACTATTTTCATATTGAAATCTGTTGAAACCATCATTCTTTTCTTTCGATCGGCTTGTAAGATTTCGTTGATTTCATATCAGAATATCAAAACTTCTGCACACTCTGATCTATGTCAAAGTTTCAAATGTGGTACCGGTACCTGATTTTATTACCGGTAGCCTACTGTTACTTTTTTTTTCACCTCCATTCTGCCTGCTGGGTCTTGTTTGGTGATTCTAGTTTTGTATTTTTTGTTTTGTTTTGTTTTTTTTTCTTCTTATTGTATTTGTTGTTGTTGTTTTTGTTTTTTTTTTTTTTTTTTTGTTGATTTTTTTTTTTGTTGTTGTTTTTTTTTTTTTGGGGGGGGGGGTTGGTTTGCATTTTTTTTTACGTGTGGTGTTCTGTTTTTGTCAACAGACTATTTTATCAAACACATGTTCAATCTTTCATCAATTTTTATGGAGCTTTACTAAGAAAAAAAAAAAAAGAAGAAGAAAAACGAAGAATAATGTTAACATATATTATATAAATATAATAGTTTTCAGCTGCGCAGCTTAACAATGTGCTAACAGCCTATGTACTTTGAAAAATTTAATAACTGATATCACTTTCATTATTTGGCTTTGCTATCAACAAATACCCCCGTAAAACCGCTATTCGTAACAAGAACCTATAGATGCGGACTAGATTTATGTATCATGTGTTTTCTTTCGTGATGGACGGGTCAAAGGGGCATAAGCGTGTTTAAACCCTTTATAATATCGCATCGTATGAATGATCCCGCAATGCAGGCATGGTATGAGTTTTGTTTTACATAGCGAAGGGGCAAAAAAGAGCTGGATAGAAATATCATTGTCCCCCCGCTTTCCCTCTGCTTTAAGACACTTCCTTTTTTACCCATGGGGCTCTTGGAGGGCTTCCTATTCGTTTTGAGAAAAAAGGAGAATGTTAAGGAAAGGTGATACAAAATGAACGTACAAAGAAATAAGAAAAAAAAACAACATTGAGGAAGTCAGCGAAACAGGTAAATTATACTTAACACGAAGGACGGTTACGAGAGAAAAAGAGATGCATCAAATTATGAGAAGGAACAGACCATGAAGATAAAGAAAGAGGAGACAATTATGATATAAGTTTATTGCTAAATTATACTGAGATGTAGCAGAAATCATTGAAACACATGTTTCAAAAGAACAACTGCATTGAAAACAGATTAAACTTCTTATAATTACATAGTGTATTTTTGACAGAAAGGTCGAAATCCCTTCTTATAATTCCTTCCGCCTTTGTGAAGCATGCATTTGGTGATGGTTTTGACACCTTAAAGCAAACTTGTTGGTGATTGCCTATATAAAGTGTATAGTTATGGGGAGAATTACAAAAAAAAGACACAACATCAAAACTGATTACATTGCATGGATACACATGTATACGTACCGCTACACATAGTAAGGGTCTACAAAGGGATAATCGAACACACACAAAAACAAAAAAAAACAATAATTGATATTCCATTAATTTCCAATTCAAGAAATGCCAATCTGGCATAGTATTTTGTTGTCCTTGAAAGAAATGAAAGCGAAACTGATCTAAATTTGTTCGTGGTCGTGAGCTATAGAACTTGTTTAGGTTTACAGGTTGGAATACAGTCAGTGTCGAAAGTCGCTTCGTTGATAATTTAATATTTAACCAGGTATATCAGTGTTTGCTAATCTAAGTATGACTTATGCGGATCTAACTACTGATTAAAATCTTAACTTTTATGGAAACAGACTAGTGAACATTAGGTGAGAAAAATTTCATGATCTCAAACAATACGACTAAGTTATTAATAGTAATGACAACAACAACAACAACAACAACAATAATAATAATAATAATAATAATAATAAAAAAAATAATAATAAAAATAGTCTTAGTAATTATAATATTAATATGTAGAAGTAGGCTTAGTAGTAACACCTGCGAAACTGTTCCCTTGGTCCTCCTACTTCATCATGCTCTATTAAACCCACATTCAAAGGCAATCTAGATCTAGTGGAACTTGTACTTGTAGGGACCAATGTCGAGCTTATTCCACAGTACTAATGCTAATAAAGAAATTATTGATACAAAGATTATTTAAGACACTGATACCTGTTCAACTATATGATAAAAATCTGGTTCAATATTATAATCCCATATAATACTGTCATTCACTTAACATCTAATACATTTTATCTGTATGAATTAAAGTAAATAATACAGACCATGCAGGCTTTAAACATCCTAGCATAAACCACGTTTCAGACTCAAGCATGCTAAACAGCTCTTACCAAATTTTTGCTATATAAATTACACACCTTTAAGCATGGTAACTTTGGTTTACGTACGCTATATTTATAAGTCAGTCAATGATGACCAATTCACATTCAAACAGTCTAAATTACAGGCTAGCGCACACCGCAGCAGCAAATGTGTAAGAAATACAAAGAAAAATTTAAGAACGCAAAAGATGCACACATGCATGGGTAGCCCAGCTGATCTTCTCTTAGCAAAGCTAGGCCTACACGCAGATGAAAAAAATACAAAGACAGTCTGGGGAGCGAGAAAATGGAGAATTTCTCCGCCATACCAAATTACTCTTTATTTTCATGTTTTGAATTACCTTATCTTTTTTTTTTCCGTGTTTCTTTCCTTACCAGCCTTGGTATTAAATTCCATTAAAATTATGTTAACTAGATCTAGATCTAGTTTAAGTTTACTTTATTTGTAAAGGCCTAATCAACAAATCTTTTATGTCATGTTTTTTTCCAATTGATTGCTTTGACCAAATAAAAAAAAATGTTGTAAATAATTAACTCCCCGCACCCCCCCCCCCCCCCCTAAAAAAAAAAAAAGCTACAATGACTCGCTAAAAGAATGTTTGGCGCACTTGTTCATGCGACTGCATCTAATGAGCAAAGGGAAATAACTGTGAAATTTCACTGCACGAAAATATCGGCATTAATGTCTACTTTGCACTCAAGCACGCATTGTCATTAAGCAAGTTAATGCTTTCTCCCAGTGAACGTGTTTAAAGCCGGCATGGACTGTACAATGAATTTGATTCAACTTATAAGTTTTTGTTTTGCTTAGTTTAATTGAATCATAATATGTGTAGAAGTTCAAAGAGAACGAAGGACAATAACAATTTGTTTTCTATTCTTAACTAAGAACTCTGTGCCCATGAATTAGAGAGAATGTTGCAGAACTGAGAACAGCCTACACACAAAGGAAAGCATTGAAATTAGTCTAGTGTGATCTATATGTGGATCTAGTCTTGATAAAAAAAAGAGTATACATGTAATATACGGCATATCTTTCCTCCTTGACTCTGCTTTTATTTTTTTATTTTAATCATTTAGGTAATTTGGTTCTTACATGTTAGCATGTAGCTGAACAGAGAATCTTCATTTTTTTTTTTGATTATGCCAGTGTTTGATAGGTTTTTTTTGAAGCAAAGCATTTTCATAAAACAGTAAATCTGCACATTGTTTGACAGATTGGCTATCAAACAAAGCACCTTCATGAGAACAAATCAATTTCTTCAATAAAGGGTTTCTTTTGCCTGTTCCATTTTGCCAGTATGAAAAAGTATAGGTTTGACAACCCAGCCTCTCGGAGCTTATTTCAGCGAGTTCGGCCCTTTGTTTTTATATTTGTGGGATGGAATGCTATAGCTTGCTTGGGGTGGATTTACCTCAATAAAAGAGCAGCAGAAAATGATCAAAGCTGGGATTCACGCTCTTCAGGTAATATTGTAAAGAAATATAATTCATAGAATATCAAAAAAAATGTTCAAGTTATTTTTTTAATATGCACTCTAAAATAAATAAGCAATGAAGATAAATTTAAGATTCCAGTGATCAGCAATGTGGGAATTTTTTTTAGTTTTTAGAATTCCTTAATTCTAAAACAAATAAACAGATTTTTTTATGATATCTTGTTTAGTGATCTATAAAATCTGATTTCAGGCAGATCTAGTCATAATTATATATGATGTCAAAATTAGTGAAATTACTAAAATCTAGCATCTGGAGCTTCTTACCTTCGATAAGATAAGCTTTATCACAGACTCGCATAAGGGAAATTTAAGATTGATAATGGAATGAGCTGTTAAACTTAATTGACTTTCTTATAAAATGGCTTCATTGGTTTTCTAAGATTATGGAAGACTTATTTTACATGAGAATATTTTTTTTAATTCGCAATTCTGTTAGCTTTGTACATGTAATTCTTTTTGAATGACTGAATTGAAAACATGAATTTGCTCTTGGAAATGGAAACTTGATTTTCAGTTTTTTGAGTGCAAAAGTTATTTAATTACATGAACATGTAATTCTTTTTCCTTTTGGTTAAAGTTCTTCAAAAACTACATGCACCATGGTCAGTTTGCAATTGTGGTGTGTTTAAAGTCAGATTTTTTTTTACCTTTTTTATTTTAACATTCTTTTCTCTTCTTCCTCTAGCTGAAAAAGTTCTTGCACTCACTGGATCCAACCCAAGAAATTCAAAGACAAAAAAGATTAGTTTATTTGGCTCAACTAGTGGAGGTGCTGATTCAGACTGAATTTCGCCACTTTTACAAATTCACTATACTTCATGTTTACCATAGAAATTTCACTTCCACAAACTGATTTTTAGTGCGAGTTTTATTCCAATTGGAAACAAAAGCAAGTTATTGACAGCATTTTTTCAATATTCAATTTATAGTGGAATTATTTCCTCTGCGTGCATAAAAAATGCCTCAATTCAATTACTGGTTTAATAGATTCAATGCCGTTTATAAGGACATCTGGACCCCCAGCATCCTGTCTTTCTCATCAGTTTATGCTCCAGTGTCGAGGGATAACCCTCAATATTCAGACAAGAACATAAAGTGATCCCTGTGTTGGCAAGAAGATGTGTCATTCAAAACTAATAAAATTATAAAGGCTTGTTGGCAATGAGAGTGAGGAATATTTCATATGGTGATTTTATTTTATATTTTGATCTTATGTATCATATATTATGCCACATACAGTGAAAGACACCTGATTCATTTTCATTTTTCTTTTATGTATCTTCCTTATACCTCAGCAGTTTCAAATTCCATTTTTGGATAACACAATTTCCACAGTAATTTGTTAAGCTTAGAATTTATGGATACAGAAAAAATAAATACATGTACCTACTAAATTTAGACACTGTCTTTCAAATTTCTTCTTGTGTTACATGAAATAAATTTCAAAAATATAATTTAGTTTCAGTTATTATTCCAAGTTATACAAAACTAGAAACTGTTATAAATGATCACACTGTAAATTATGATAGTCATGTAGGCATAAATTAAAAAAAAATCAATACTGTAGTTTTTTGGTTCCTATAAAAGTCAGTTTGGTATATAGACATGAAGATCAGTGCACCTTTACAGACGAAGATTTTGCATACTTAATGTGTTCTTTTGGGGATTCAATGTAGAAATTCATTAGAGATATTTAATATTCTCCCAAATTTAGAACTATCAAAATTGGAGACAATTATCAGGTCTTGCCCTTATGTAAATATAACATTTTGAAGCTGAGTGATAAATGTTTTACATGTCTTGTTTTACAGTTAAGTCTATTCTGATGTTCTGCCGAAGAAAAAATCATTTTGTGAAAAAGACTGAAATTTCACACTTTGATTGGTGTCAGTTTTGTGGACCTTAATTACATGCAATTTCATGTCTGCTATTTCTGCTTCTGATGCTAATAAGGGTATGCATGCAATCGGATAAACTTTAATTATTTGTGTGCTTGGTGCTTGGTTTTCGAGTGTTTTTGTGAGTGTTTGTCTTTAAGTTTACCCATAATACTGGAAAAGTAGTTTATTAGTTTTGAGATGTGTAAGGTTAAGAGTGTGGCTTTTAGTAATTTAGTAATTTAAAATATTTCCTTTTATAGGCTGATGAGAGCAATGCAAGCCCAATTTTGTATTCTGTAAAATCCTCCCTATCTCATTGATGCATGTGATGTATATACGGAGTAAAGGAAAGAAAAAAAAGAGGATTAATGAGACAGAGGTGATTAAAAACTCTGTTCCTAGATTTTTTTTAGTTTTGTTTTGACCTGACAGCCATAATCTCTATACTAATTATATTAAAAAAAAGTTCATTACTTCATGGAAATGTACAAATTGTATTTATTATTTGTATATCACTTGTGAAAGGATATCAATATGAATTTTTTACCAGCCAATGGTTTTGTTACTTTTTATTTTTTTCATTTTTTTTTTGTGAGTGTGTGTGTGTGTTACATTAATTGGCAAACAGGGAGCATGAGAGAAGGGGAAAAAGAGAGAAGAAAAACGAGAGATATTTCTATACTAACATTAAAGAGATGTGGCTGTCGTGTTGTAGCTGAACTTTTATATTTTATTTTGATGTGCATAACAAAAGGAGTATTTCATATTACACCTACAGTTTAAAGCACAAAATTTATGAGTCTCCAAAAAATTTAATAAGATCAGACAATATATCAAGCAAGATACTAAGCCATTTAAGAATTTTCGATGGCATCTAAATTTTGGATACAAAATTCAGAGTTTTAAGTTTTAATACTCCTTCTCCGCTTAGATTATTAGATAATGATAGAATTTTTAAAAAGTTGCTGCTAATAAGTGCAATGCAAAAAAAAACTACATTACCATGATATTATAGCTAAAATTTAATCCAACATTCATTCAAGAAGGCAGAGCAAATCAGATTTTAATAGGAGCATTTCTTGTTATGTGTTTATCTTAGCCCTCCTACTAGTACTATAATATGATACAAGCTTTTTAATAAAATTCTTCATCATGGATCTACAAGCCTTCTTCAGACAGGTTATGATTCAAAAAACAAAAAAAGTGAGGCTGAAAACTTAAACACCATTGACTGGGTGGAGTGAATTTATTATAGAATAAGCACAATAGGAGCCAGAGACAGTAACTTCCATAAAACAACATAAAAAAGACTAATGTGATTGCCCTACATAGTCATAGACAAAATAGAAACAATCTATTTTTTAGTTTAAAAAATCATGAATTAAGATTTGAAATCTGTCTGTCAGTAAAGAAATTCAGGTTTTTTCCAAAGAAAGTTCCATAATTGGCTATTCCATTATAAAAAAAAAATTCCCTTCTGCATCCTTTTTATTTAATGGATGCTATAAATGTTTTGCCTTTAGTGATCCTTTTCAATTTAAGTGCCTAGGTGAAATGTGACAGAAATTTAGGTTTCTCGTCAAACAGCCTATATCAACTATACATCACAATTTTAAAAAAGGTACACTCTTGCTTCATGACGTTCCAAAGATTTTAAGATTTCAACAGAGAACTAAGAAATCTTCATCATGAGTTGTTTTTATGTTTTTTTTTTGTTTTTTGTTTTGTTGATATATATATATATATATATATATATATATATATATATATATATATATATATATATATATATATATATATATATATATCAAACCCAAAAAGTGCAAATAAAGAGATACAAATAAATTTGGTTGCCTCTCATGCATATGTATCACATGTACCTTGACATCTAATCAATTTTTTCGTATAATGAAAGTAAAACAAATTTAAACAGTGAATAACAAAATATTTTGCAGTCTATTAACATAACTGGACTTCTCTTGTAGGTCTTAATTTTTTTTAATCAAAAGTCGGGAAAGACAGAGTAAGCAAAAAAAAGTTGTTAATCCCACTCATGAACTGTTCCACAAACCTATTGCATATCATTGGTTGTAACATAATTATAATTATTTATAACTAAGCCTCCTATTTTGTTCGGCATTTACACACGCTTTCGACCTGGCAAGTTGAGCAAACGGAAAGCAAAACTACAAAAGTTACAAACTAATAGTAATACAAGTTCAGTGTATAATATTTGATGCAAATTGTTCACTGTTACTGACACTAATATAGGCCTATCTGTGAGTAAGATTACCGAATATCCGGAGTTCTATTTGTAACAATCATATCTAGATTTCAAGTGTTAAATTCGTCTGCTCTATTCAAACGATAGGACCTGTTGCATCCATGAGTTAAAGTTTGGAAGTCTTGCTCTCGCCTGGCGATGTTTGACATGCTCACTGATAAGTGTTATGTATACACATGATTGTATCAGGCCTTGCCAAGGTCTAGATCTAGATTAGATCTGGAAAGAGTCCTTGCCACTAGTAAATATATTGTTTATTAAATTTTATTTATAAAAAAAAGCAAGAAAACGGGTGATAAGAATAAGACTAAGTGGGATCTTGACTTGGGTAGTACGAAAAGGTATCAATCCCGTCAATGTATTAAGCATAGACCTATTATGCTATTTGTAGGAAGATCTAGATTTAAAGAAAGCAATTTTGAGTTTCCCAAATATTTAAATAGTCTGTATTTGGAAAAAAAAAGAAAGAAAAATGTATCATGGTACTCTAAGAGTTAGAGTAGCATTTTAGTTGAGTACATGCGACTGTGAGCTCCTTATCTTAATAGGGATCATGAAAGGTCATTTTAACTGCCAGCTACCTGATTCGACTGAGGCATATACCTTCATTTAGGTACCTGGTAATTTGTGCTCTAAATTGACACATTATTCCAATGCATTATTCGCTATTTGCAAATAAATAGAAAAGCAGTAAAATTGAGTTTTGAAAAAAGAACATATCTTTAGGTTTATTGGTTCAGGAGATATACAATTTTAAAGAGAGTCTAAAAGTAGTTCAGTGTCAATTTAAAACAATTCAATCCACTTATTTGTCAACACCATCCTTGTAATACATATCTTTGAGAGGGGAAAATTGCCACCCCTTTTAAAAGTATAAAACTTAAAAGGTTTCTTAGTAAACTCAAAGTGAATTTATTAAGATTTGTAAGGTGTTTGCAAATAAAATGACTTCTGCCAATGGAACTGAAGGCTGTATCAGAATGTAATGTTTTGAGTATTTCTGACTTCCACAGACTGTCTCATGGCAGCTATCCAATTTTTGACATGGCCAAAAAATATTCGAAAATTGAAGATAAATAGCAGAGCAAAGGTCAAAGCCTGATTCCATTTAGTCACTTATGAGTCAGGATCTATTTTTGATGGAGACTTATTGATCAAATTGGTAAACCTGAATAGATTATTAATTTAATCATGTATTGTAGTTTCATTCTTAGTTAAACAGGTAGAAAAGTTTAATTTATCATTCAAATAAGAAATTCATAAGAACATAATATGTAGACAACTTAAATTCATTTTGCTTCTATTTCAGGAGGTGGTAATTAATTAAATTGTGGTATAGAATGTTAGAAGAACAATGGAAAATATCTAAATGGATGAAGATAAGGTGTCAAGAAATAATGCAGATGGGAACAGTAATAGTGCAGAGTCGGAAGCATATGGGTCTAAAGAGGTCTTGTTTGATGCAGAATCAAAAATAAAAGCTGTTCTGCAAAAAGGTAATTGAAAAACTTTGAAATTACATTGGAATGCTTAATCCTAAATTCCATCACTGCAATAATCATTATGGTTTAAACATTTTGCTTTATTTAGGGTTATTTTTAGAGAAAAAAATTACTCATGGACTTAAGGCTTTTTGATTTAGCAATGTACCTTTATTTAAAATTTTTCTGTAAACTGTGGTTTACTGATTTTGAAGTCAAATGAATTATAGGGAAACTTTTTGCATAAATATCCTGGCATACTAAGTATTTCAAGAAAAAGTAGAAGGAAAAAAAAAGAGAGAGAATCTATATGATGATGATGATACAAATTATGCCTGTAAATGCAATGAAAGGAGATAGTAATTTTCCTCATATTTTACCAGCAAGTAATATCATGCACAATGTGTTGTAAAATTTACTTAGACTCTAAGAGTCAAATGTCTAGTTTAACACACAAACTTGGGAACTTTGTGTGAATTAAGGAGGTGCGTCTTTTTATTTTTAAATATTAGTTAACAACATAAACAAAGACTAGACCTATAACTGTAGTGGGATATTAAAAAGTGACTAAGCTTTTAGATGTGAGTTCCTTCAATCAGCAGGAAAGAGCTTCATTGCCAATCCCTGTACTTTACAGAATCTAAATAGCTACTACATGATTATAGAAAACATTTACCAGAACTGATCAGTCTTTTACAACAAACTATTTTACTTCTCCTCACAGCAAGAATTTCCGATGAAACCCAAATTTTGGTCTTGAGTGATCCAGATTTAGCAAATCTTTCTGGGCTAACACATCAAGATGTACAAGAGCTGAAGCTGCATGTTGCAAAAAAATTGGTTCCTCAAGTGCCTTTAAATGGTAGGCTTATTGATTCATAGATATTATGATCTATATGATTTATAAATGTATATCATTAGATTTGAAATATTTTCGTGATCTCTCTCTCTCTCTCTCTCTCTCTCTCTCTCTCTCTCTCTCTCTCTCTCTCTCTCTCTCTCTCTCTCTCTCTCGCTCTCTCTCTAGCTGTCTTTCTCTCGCTCTCTCTCCCTCTATCTCTAGCTGTCTCTCTCTCTCTCTCTCTCTCTCTCTCTCTCTCTCTCTCTCTCTCTCTCTCTCTCTCTCTCTCTCTCTCTCTCTCTCTCTCTCTCTCTCTCTCTCTCTCTCTCTCTCTCTCTCTCTCTCTCTCTCTCTCGCTCTCTCTCTCTCTCTCTCTCTCTCTCTCTCTCTCTCTCTCTCTCTCTCTCTCTCTCTCTCTCTCTCTCTCTCTCTCTCTCTCTCTCTCTCTCTCTCTCTCTCTCTCTCTCTCTCTCTCTCTCTCTCTCTCTCTCTCTCTCTCTCTCTCTCTCTCTCTCTCTCTCTCTCTCTCTCTCTCTCTCTCTCTCTCTCTCTCTCTCTCTCTCTCTCTCTCTCTCTCTCTCTCTCTCTCTCTCTCTCTCTCTCTCTCTCTCTCTCTCTCTCTCTCTCTCTCTCTCTCTCTCTCTCTCTCTCTCTCTCTCTCTCTCTCTCTCTCTCTCTCTCTCTCTCTCTCTCTCTCTCTCTCTCTCTCTCTCTCTCTCTCTCTCTCTCTCTCTCTCTCTCTCTCTCTCTCTCTCTCTCTCTCTCTCTCTCTCTCTCTCTCTCTCTCTCTCTCTCTCTCTCTCTCTCTCTCTCTCTCTCTCTCTCTCTCTCTCTCTCTCTCTCTCTCTCTCTCTCTCTCTCTCTCTCTCTCTCTCTCTCTCTCTCTCTCTCTCTCTCTCTCTCTCTCTCTCTCTCTCTCTCTATTTCTATCTCTCTCTCTCTCTCTCTTTCTCTCTCTCTCTCTCTCTCTCTCTCTCTCTCTCTCTCTCTCTCTCTCTCTCTCTCTCTCTCTCTCTCTCTCTCTCTCTCTCTCTCTCTCTATATATATATATCAGGTGTGTGTGTGTGTGTGTGTGTGTATATACATCATTTTAATGGCTTTATTTTTATCTCTTGCAGCACTTCAGATACTGAAGGATGAGTCACTGCAGCATTGGAGGTTATCAGTCAGCTGCCCTATGATTGATAGAATTTTGAAAGGTAATATTTCAATTAGCTTGAGACCGCTTATCATGGGGGTGGAGGGTAAAACATGGTAAAAGTTATCACCTTACTGCAAATATATAAAGATTTGATTTTGAAATTCATCAATTTGTAGACACCTTGGCCTATTAAAAAAATCTGTATTTTAACCCTGGTAGTGTGCACCCATCATATTTAAGATTTGCCCTGACGATAACCTGGGTGCTGCGATGCCATTAAATGTGTGGGCTGAGGTTCCGAACCGCGAGCTGCAGCGCCATTATTATTAATGGTTGACTGGCAGGCCTGTTTAAAACGTCATTTTCTTGTAAACACCCAATCTCATATACTCTGTAGACTTTATATCTTTTCTAAGAATATCAACCAATGAAAAGGTGACAATTTATCCCTGTTTGAACGACTGGGAGACAATAGAGAGCCCCTGAGGTGTGAAGAACAAATTGCAATTTAGGCACATCTGTCGGAACCATGTTACGAGATCGGTAGTTGATGTTACTGATGCATGGGAAACCGACTTCTTTCACATGTGGTTGTTATATTGACTGAAGAGCAAATAAAAGAACTAGACAGCGGTGACTTTACCACATGGCCCTTCCCTTCCCCCTTACTTGCCCCCACTCCGTCCCCAATACAGAGTCCTGATGACTTGGCATGACCACTGCCCCCCCCCCAGACTTCCTCGAATCATGTGGATTGCAGTTAGTAGTGGTGTTAGTTATAACATATCGTGATTGGCCAATTTTTGTAATAGCATTAGACCAAACAAATCATGTTACCGGTCAATCACACCACAGCCTCTTGTCACTGTAAAGCCGAGTAAGAAAGGGAGGAGTTTACTGAGGTGTCAAGAAAGGCATGAGTTGAGAGTGTGGTGTGTGTGTGTGTAGGGTATAAAGCCTTTGCCTTTGTTGTTAGTGAGTTTGATATTCTGTCAGCTGTCACTATGTGTCCAATGGCAGGAAAGTATAGGCTGGCGAACAGATTGTTGGGCGAGTTTTTTACTTGATGTTTCACAAGTTGTATGAGACAATGATTATGGGAGGGCCTGATAAGCATCGAGGGCGGACCTTGCTGCTTGGTCTGATTGTCTCCTTTCTCCTTTATTGTCTCACCTATCACCCCACCCCATTCTCTGTGCATAGTTATAATAGAACTATCTGTAATTAGTTGTATCTGTATAGTTACACAGTTTCTTTGAACAAAAGGACTATGCACTGACTCTTGTGGCTTAAGCTAAGATGGAAGACCAAACTAGACCCAGAGGTTTGCTTGTTATAAATGAGTTATAATCTTTTCTAGCTTTGTTCTCATCTTTCCCCCCCCCCCCCCCTTTCCTCTCTCTCACACACACACTAAATTAATTACGTATGTGTTTTACTGTTTTACTTTCAGTGCAAATCCAAGCATTCATCAAAGGAATTGTTAATTATTGTAAACTGAAACTATCATACCCAATGAACCTCTGTTTGTAAACTTATTTTTCTCCAAGCCTATGTCTGTAACTCGTCCTTTCTAAAAGTCTTAGAACCATGAAACATATTTAAATAAAGTTGTCACGTTTGAAAAATAAGTGTAACTTGTACTTTGTTGTGGCAACATAAGTATATAGATAGACGCTTTGTTGTGAACTACAAATACAATACGTATAGTACAAACAGGTAATCTGCACCGCCACTTGCCCAGTCCAGAAGCTAACTGGCTGTGGCAACTATACAGTTTTCGGCTCTATCTGTGGGTAACCGCGTTAGCAGGATGAGGGTTAAATCTCTGAATACCTGTTATTACAACAACAAAAAATTAGTTTGTGTTTATAGTAGTACTAAAATAAATGATGGGAAAAATCCAGGATGTTATGAGATAGTGGCACAATGGCTTACATACATAAAATTGTTGTCATAGCTTGGTTAGAATGATAGAAAATAAGCAAGTTTTTTATACAGTAAAAGCTTATTTAACTGTATGAAAAGGTTGTCCCTTAGTCTAATCTCTAAGCAGTTCCTTCAATCTACATGTATGTTGTTAAAGTATAACAGAAAATAGTGATGAGATTTTCATATTATTGCAGGAGGGATTTTGTCTGGTGTGATCACAGAGATCTCAGGGGAGAGTGCTTGCGGAAAGACTCAGCTTTGTCTCCAATTATGTCTCAGTGTGCAGCTTGATCAAAAACATGGGGGAGGTATGCTCTATATTTGTATTTTATTTGTTGGAAAATTAAAATTTCCTTTGCAAAAGTTTTCAACTGAATTTTATATCATAGTGTTACCTATGCTTGGAGTAATCTTCGTACAGATTTATGCTTAGAGTAATATTTGCACAGATTTAACATGATAAGAACATGTCAGACTCAGAGAAACTGTATTTTGTAACATGATATTGATTGTGTGACAATAAAGCTATTATTTCATACAAAAAGATGGAGTTTGGAAATTATTGAGAAAAGTTTAAATCCATTTCACTCATGTGTTAAGATATCTTCATGGCATCTTTCTGATAATTTTTTTCATTATTTTATATCTGCTTCTCATTTGTTTGTATTATTTTTATATATCAGGTGCAGTGTATATCTGCACAGAGGATGTCTTTCCAAGCCGCAGATTGCAACAGTTGATCAAATTCTTTGCCAAGAACAAAAAAAGCCACAGATATGGGGATAACATTTTTATAGAACATGTAGGAGATTTTGTAAGTTTTGTAAGAACTTTGATGTTCTGGTTTTAATCTGTGTTTCTCTTTCACATTACACATGTAATTTCAAAAACTTATTTGAAACCCTAAAATGGCAGATGTTTGGTTTAGAAATGTACTAAAAAAATAATAAAATGCTACAAGAGATACGACGGAAATTGATAAATGAAGATGTGAGAGAAAAGAAAATGGTTCAAGTCAATCCCTAAAAGTTTTGCCTATATACAACCAAACAAATTGATATTGTTTTTTTCTAGGAGAGCCTGGATGTGTGTGTAGAGAGGCGACTGCCAACCTTGCTGGCTAGAGGCTTAGTCAAGCTTGTGGTAATTGACTCTGTGGCTGCATTGTTCCGATGCCATTATACTGCAGCGCAAGTGATGGAAAGGGCACGTCACTTGTCACAGTTTGCCTCTGTTCTGCATCAATTAGCTAAGCAACACAGGATACCAGTTGTCTGTGTGAATCAGGTTGGATTTGGTTTTTTTTAGAAAGTTGTCATCCTAGTTATTGAATATCTCCTTTTCTAATTCAGTAATTGTTAATTTGTTAATTGGTCGAAATCTCACAAAATTGTCAGAAATGAGTGATGCATGCTTCATTTTAAAATGCTTTAGCAGTTTCAGAAACCTCTTTAATCACACATCCTGGATTTTTAGCAACTTAACCAATATATATCAGCAAAGAGAGCATGGGTTACGGACAGACTGCATCATTTTGTTTAATGGCTATCTTTTCTCACTTTTTAAAGTATATATATGCCCATTTCATTCTTATTTATGTGGAGATTATGCATTTTATAGCCTTAGCGATGGAAAACTATGATTTAGCAGGGTTTTTTTTTTGTTTTTCAATATTAATAAACAATTAGTACCTTGTTATAAACATAGAATACCTTTCTTTGCTAACTCATTGACTAAAAATTATATGCATGTACAAATTTCAAGATCAAAAGCAAAAAAAAAACGAGATATTTAAAAAAAAACTGAAAATTTTTAAATTTTGATACCAGCTTTAAATATTTCAAATTGAAATGCTCTAGCCTATTTGATATGTGCAGGTATCTGCAAGCATGGGTAGAGCAGCAGGCCCCAGCGTGACTCCAGCCCTAGGACTTACATGGGCAAACCAGATCACTTGTAGAATAATGATGAAGCGTTTATCCTCATCCCTATGTTGTGAAGATCCCCAATCAACACATCAAAAGCCTGGAGAAAGTTCATCCAGCTTGAATCTGCCAACATATAGGGTTCTGAGTGTGGTGTTTGCCCCTCACTTGGCTCCAGCAAATCTAAAAGTGTGCATTGATAACACAGGAATTCATGGTCTTGAAGATATATAGACTCATTTTTCGAAACAATGTTGTTATTTATATATATATAAAATACCGTATTCCCTCCATTAGTAGCGCCATCTCTAATAAACGCCCCCCCCCCCTTTCCCATCCAAGCAACACTTAAAAAACACCACTTTCGAGAACAAAAGATTCTTATTAAACTCAAACTCAAAACATTTATTAAGCGATAGATCTGATGATAACAACAGACAACACATGTAAACAATGAATGCCTATGATACTGCAATTGTCATCTCAAATTGGGGATGTCAAAGGCGTCTGAGGTTAATGTCCTGGACTATTGCAGTCATCGTAGTCATCGGACTGGAATGACACCCAACCATGGCACTCTAAAACTAACTAGAGAGGGGGGGGCGGCGATGGCGGAAACGGCGGCACTTTGTCTTTGAAGAAAGTCATCCAAAACATTCCATTAGACGCACCCCCCCTCTTCATTTTCACGCGCCCGGCGCTACTATTGGAGCAAATACGGTATGTATTGAATTTGATTGGATTTATGATTGTTTTGCTATTTTAGTTGATGCCAACAAATCTGTATGTCATGTGAAGTTATATCAAACAAATGTTTTACAAGGTCAGTATCATGTTTGAGGGACGCCTTGGGATAAAAAAAAGTTACCTAACTTGTGAATTTATTGTAGGAGGTATTCAATATTAAAGCCATATATGAAAGGCCATTTTGACCTTTGCTGATCTCTAAGTGCTATTTATGACAAAAAATATCATGATTCATATCAATTATCATTATAAACATTTGTGTATGTTTTCTAACCAATGCAAACCTCTTATGAAAATATATATTCAAAATTGTTTCTCTTTTTGGTTTTACACTGCGTCTTTGATTGTTACAATATTTATCTTGTGGAGATGGATCAATGTCACTTATTAAAAATTAGATTTCAGTTTTACTTGTTCATTCTCATAGCATATCTCTTCTGAACATCACACCTTTATCTTTTTTTGTTTTCATTTCGTAAATGTCCATATGTGTTCATTAACACACACCTTTCCATCTTGCTCTGCTTAAGCTCATGATGCTTAACATACTAATAAAAATCTAGGATCATGGACTGAGCTAGAACCTCTTCCAAGATAAAATGTAATCTATTTCAAACATTATTAGCTATTGTACAACTTTGTAAAATATTTTGAAATATTTAGAAATTTATGGGACCTTGTAGAAAACTAATCTTACATCTCAGTCTTAGATGCAAGCAACTCTGCCATCCTATAATTTATCAGACATGCAAAATTTTGCTAAACAGCTTTAACATCTGTTGATTCTATTTGAGTCCCTGCCATACTGCCAGATTTCATTACTCAAAAGAGTGAAGCAAAATTTGCATTCCAAATTTCTCCAGGCAAGTCGCCTTAAAATCAGAATGAAAAAAAAATACATATAACATTGTTTATATTTCTTTTGGCCTTGCACTCTTGTGCACAATAATTTTCGAGAGAGATGACTGAAGGTTTTCATTAGTATCCGGTTCTGCATTGCTTAAGTTAATAAGAAGCACTGCTGGCTTTTGGGTAAGATTACTAAGAACATCTGCTGGAAAAAAAATTTCTTAAATATTCTTAAATCCCCACTCAGCAAATAGGCAAATTTGGGAGTTGGGAAACATGTCACTTTGTGAAAATGTCAATAAAGAGGCTCTTGATATGCTGTTAATGGATTGTTTTGTATGTCCATAAGTCTTTTCCCTCACCTTAAAAAAAGGTTAACTTTGAAAAGATGCAAACTGTATATTGAAACATGTTAATCAATAAGGGAGTTTTTGTTTCTTCCTTCACGAGACTACAAAATTAACCAGTTTCTAACTATAAGATAAAAGATTAATTTTTCCTTTCTATGTGAAAATCAAGTAAGACCAAGACACTACAAAGAAGTGGATAAAATTTATTATTATTTTTTTAAGGCAATGTTCTAAGGTCTACTTGCTTAAATTGGATATTAAAGGCATGCTTAAGTTTTAACCGACATTTTTAAATTCAACATTTTAAAATTTTTAGCCTGTTTATCTAAAATTCATAAATAGTGAAGCACTGTTAAATTGAAAATTCTGGAAACCTCAAAAATGTTTTTGGCATTATCAAATTTTGTTTTAAGCATGGTAATTTTCGAGGAAAAAATTTTGATTACCATATTATTGGCACTGCTCAATTCTTTTTCTATATATATATATAGATAGATAGATAGATACTGTGCATGTGAAGCATTGCAAAAAATCTGTATGTCTAAAGAATAAAAAAAAACAATCATTTTGGTGTAACCTAGCTTTTTAAAAGTACCACTTAAAAAAGTTAACCACAAAACAATATGTTTGGAATTTTTTGTTTAATAATGACTTGCTGACCTTTAATTTAAATCAGAATTTTTCATCGATTGTAAAGAGTGAACACTTAAAAAACACTTAATTCAACCTTAAGAAGTTCTATAAAAGAAAAGAATCATATTGAAACTTTCAAGGGAAATTTAAATTTGTGTTAGTTTTGACTCATTATTAACAGAAATTGCAAAAAAATATAGGGTTAAATTTTCATATTTTCTTTTTCTAACCAAGATATTGGATAAAGCTTCTTCCTGAATTCTAATATTAAGTTGCTCTACAGTACATAACTAAGCAAAGTTTCAAGTCAATTAGGAAAAAAAAGTTTGAATTATTGCTATATTTTCAAGATAGCTGTTTCAATGATGATCATTACATTTAGTAAAAATAAATCCTAACCTTTTTTTTTTTTCACTTATCAATCGGATCTATATCTGAGTTGGTGGAGCTAAAATATTGGTTCTTAAATGAATATTAAACATTCTGGGCTTAGTTCAAGTGAGACTGTCTTGCCCCTTGATTTGGCTACTCTTAATACACTTTTAAACAGATCTTTTTTCAGATGTTCACAAAAAGATCAAACACAAAAAGGAAAAAAAGATGATGCCACATTTTCATACATTTTACTGGGTTTCAATTTGTGGACAACACTACAGGTGGCCAGATGATAACTCTTTTCTCCCCCACAAACTGCAAAAGAGCAATTGCTGATCATTCAACTTTTCCACACCAAGTATGTCTTTAGAGAAAGATTTTAGAGAGAGAAAGAACTAGTATCACATAACCATGAAAGAATCCTACTCTGATCATCATAGACATACCCCACACAATATTTGTGTGGCACTCACAGACTGGTTCCCAGAACTTGTCAATATTTTATAGATGTATCAAAATTATCATGTTACGTGCATTAGTGAATGAAATAAAATGACTTGCCCCAGTACATGTGTGCACTAAGAAGGTGCAGGGACGTACAATAGCAATAAGAAATGATACAATTTTTTTTTCTCTTCCAACTTGATAAAACTTATTGCAGCACATTTCATTACAAAGACTGGCTTCCTTATAATTCATAGTATGAAAAAAAAACATGAGATGAATATGAATATGGTAGAAGAAATCACAGGGGTCGCACACAATGTTAGGCATTAAATACAAGAAGGCTGACTAAACAATATTTCATTCTCACATAAGAGACCTCAGAAGGCAGTTTAGGAGGCTGTGGGGAAATTCCACAGCGCAGACTTTTCAGGAATATAAATTAAGTTTTACCTGGATATGACGATTTAAAACATACAGACCTACATACATAACAGTGCACAGCTTTTACTGCCTTCTACAACCAAACTCATTTATTTGCTTCAGTTAACAGAAATTTCAACTTTTTCTGTTTTCTAGTACATGGAGCTTAAAACAAAATTGAACTTTGTACTATTGGATTTTGCAATCAAGATCCATACAAAGACAAGTCATATTCACATGATTAAACAAAAAATCACTAAGACAAATCAAACATCTTACAAACATCCAAGCTGTGCCAAAGATCTACACCTTTAGGGTTATGATGTTTACAATTTTGCATATACACAGATTTAAGTTTATAGTGCAGAGGTCCAATAAGATGAATAAGATTCATTCTTTTGAAAAAAAAAAATTGTAAATCCCTGGGTATTGACATTTCAGAACTACAATAATTGATTTAAAATCTAAGGAAGAAGTATATACACAAGGAGAAAAAAAACCCTGTTCGCTTTATTACAAACAGAACTGACTTTTAAACAACATGCTTACTTCAATGATGTCTCATCTTTTTTTGTTATTCAAACACAACACACATTCTTTCTTCAAACCCTGTTAATGCCCTATTTTGCCCTCTTGATATTGGGTTTTAAATACAGCACCCAAAAACAAAACTTTTATGATCTCATTTTGCTGTGTGTGAAAAGAGGGCTTTTCAATAATTCAATATTTTTCAGTCAAAGATGGCAAAATTTTTAACAAAAAAAAATGAAAGAATATCATTAAATTACAAACAAGCCCTAGTTGCACAAAAATACACTAATCATAGCATTCAAATAGAAACCGCAATAGACTTTAGTTTATTACATAGCAGAACTGCCAAGTGTCAAAAATTGTCTAAGGTAGCTTCGTTTATAAAAAAAAAAAAAGATTGCTTAAAGATTGAAAAAGGATTAATGTATGCCTCTTGGAAAATTCGTAGATTTGAAGAATCAGTTGAAAAGAATTTATTATATCATTGTTAGTAGATAAACAATTGTGCAGCCAACTGTTTTTTTTTTTCATGAAAAACTTTTTTGTAAAACAGCAACATTTACAGCGATATTGGAAATCTGAAGGAAATAGCCTCTGTGCAAATAGAAATGAATATAGACTTTAAAATCAAATTTTGCATCTTTGTGCCGGGACTCCAATATGTATACAAGCTACTCACAAAAATAATGTCCAGAATGCTAATCAAAATGGACAAATCATGCAACTTCCTCTTTCACAACTTGCCACAGATCAAATTTACAAAGTTGAAAACCACTAATATCAAAAGTTACATCATATTAGCCATATAATCATGAAGGCCATACAAATTAGGCTAAACACACCATTCAGACACTTTTCCAGAGTAAATCCTCGAGGTAACATGCTATCCCATATTTTTTTAAAGTTCTACTACAACTTCAGATGGGTACAGAAGGCCATTGAGGTAAGGAAACTGAAGATGTTGCCCTACAAATTCATCACAATACAATTGCAATTTACAAGTGCCCAATGCCATTCCCCTCTTCTAAACCTAAAAATTATTTTCTAAATGCATATGCACAACCAATAAAATAAATAAGGGAAAACGGGACAAAATGGTTGAAACAAGATTTAGAATACAGGAAAAATATACTACATAGAAGGGAGCATCTCACTTCATTTACCAACTAGTGGAACAGAGTATTACTGCTGACACTGCAAATCATCCAGGCATCATTTTACAAAATTTCACACAAGACTGATAAAAATGTTAAAATGTTTGTGAGCAAAAATTAAAAGAAGGCTTGAGACTTTGTGATGTTGCTATATACCTGTACATTCAGGAAGCATCCAAGGCCATTTTTATGCGTGTATAAAAGTTGAAGATACCTTTTTCAAAGACTACAGACAAACCCATCAACTCAGCCAAAGGAACTTTCATTTACAAAAACATAACTCAAAAGGGCTCTCTTAATTTAATACAAAAAAGCTATCTAAAAAATTTGGACCTCAAATAGTACTGAATTTATCAAAACTGACAATTAAACCTTAATTATATATGAAGTTGCCTCTTTATGGCAATCAAATGCAACAGGCTTTAAATGAGATGTTCTTTACTTTGTTTCAAATTTGACATAATATCTGCTAAATTTCTGTAATTAATTAAATAGTCTCTTGCAAAATTGTCAGGTGGTCTGCAATTTTCAGGCTCAATGATTAGTTTGAACAAATAGAGAATTCCATATTTTTTGGAAGCTCAACCAATTCCCTGCATAAAACATTTGAAATTTTTAGAATATATTAGTATGTGGCTGATATAAGTCTCAAAACTTAACACAAGGCTGAGGAATGAGAAAATAAAAAAAGTGTTTAAAGTAGGGGGAGTTTTCATGCAAGTTGCAGCTAACCTCACAAAAACACCATAAAGCATATTTAATGTTTCTTTTGGGCTTTGACACTTTTTGACATGATAAAAATGGTTGATAGTTCATAAAAAGCTAAAAAGTGGGAATCTTGAATAATTATTCTTTTATTATTGAAGCCCAATAGCTCAAAACAGTAATTTCCAACATGAGCCTGAAAATCCCAGGACACCTCACAATTTTTAAAACCATGTTGAAACTTAACAATGATCAAGGTTACCAAGACATTTGAAACACTTGCTGATCTATTTACCGTAGTTTTACAAAAGTGACTATGTTAAAAAAAAAAAAGAAGATATTTACTTGGAATTTGCTCCTAGGCTTTTCTACTGTGGACCACAAATCAGTTTTTTTGTTTTTTTTTTATTACAGATCAGCTTGCAGATTAACAATAACTTTAAATCCTATAATTCATCGATTGTTGTGTATTGTAAGATTAAACACTCCTATTCTTAATGTGGCTTTAAATGTTTACCCCATTTAAATGTCAAAAATCTCTTCCATATTTTCCCCATTATTTTATGTACAATTCATAACTTCAACTGACATTTCCCCACATTCCAGAGGAGACAAAAAAAAAAGAATAAACAAAATAAAAGAAGCATTCCTTTAGGTTTCAGCAGTTTCATTATTTCTTAAGGCTTTTGTTCAGATAAAATTGTTGTTAACACTAACAGTTTCAATACCTCTGGAAAAAAATTGTGATTGGAGAGAGTAACCCAAAACTAGATGATAGGTTAAAAAGTACCCTCTCTGGATGATAGAACATCCATGATAATTACTCTCTAACACACACACACACACACATTCACTCTCTCTCTCTCTCTCTCTCTCTCTCTCTCTCTCTCCCTCCCACCCTCCCGCCACCCCATTCCTTTTCCTATCTGTCTATACATCTCCTTATTTCCAGCTATTCTGAGGCACATATTACAGATGCCAGAATCAATCAAGTACCCTACAGTAGAAAATTAACCTTGGCTCTTGAAGGGTCATTTTAAAAGATACAGCAACTGATGTCCCCATTGGATACTGAATCCATATTATTTTAATTTTAAAAAATTGGGTGGGGGGGGGGGGGGATACCTAACAGGTTAAAATAGAGAACAATCACTCAAATACAGTTGACACTTTCACTTTACAGTAAAGAACACTTTTTTTTTTTGTACAAAATTTACAAGTCTCAAAATAACCAAGCATAGGCAAGAGGGTATCACAAAAAATGAATTAACATAAAAGTTGTTTAATTGGATGTCCCTGCTAACAAAGCAAAACTAAAATATAACAAATTAATAACGGGGATCTCGCACAGCCTTAAAACAAATATGTGATGATCTCTAAAGAAATGAATGAGCGAGTTCGTGCAGACATCAAGCAGTCCCTATAAAAGCTTTTTACAACATCCTACCCATTCCCATTACTTATAAGTGGACAGTGGCTCCTCTGCAATAATTGCACATAAAAAATAACCCATTATAGCAGTACAAAAAATAATAATCAAAGCTTTGTCAACATTATAAAATTATTTAGATAACACACAAATATCATAAAAGAAATAAAATTACTATTGTTTCAAAATTACATTTCAGTTTGTTCTTAAAAGATCTTGCTTATTTTTTAATTGGAAAGTAAACATTGTCTACATGGATTTTATAGAATTTTAATACTAATAGTTCCTGATGTTGGAATTCTAATGCTGATTAGACTTTTTGACTGCAAAAGGTAGTAGTACCCAACTTTTTATTTTTTCACTCAAATTAAATGATTTTTATCAAATCAACAATTTTTTTATATTCCTCTCCTCTCTACAGCCCTCAATTATTCTTTAATTTTTTAAAAAATGATTTTGGCTTTCTGATTCCATAACAGAGATGCTCAGTACAAGAACTGTATTAGAATAAATTTGATAAATTGAGCCCTCTACTATGAAAATAAACATGCCCAAATATATTTCCTCGACTATTTGGTACAAATTGATAGCAGGCCAAATCTATGCATTGAGATGAAGAGATGGCACCAGTGGCTAAGTTCACACAGAGAAGCTCTTCCTTGTGGACTTGAGAAAGTGAAAAAAAAAAATGCTGTGCAAAAGCAATAAAAGATTAACAACAACTAGCAGAAGACTAAATCTGATAAAAAAAAAAATAAAAAGAAATTTCACACACATTAAAGAGTATTTTGATGCTCTGTATATCAATCCAAATAGCTTGTATGCATTTTCCTTCTGAAACTACTCATTAAGTATTTTTGTGGAAAAAAAATATGTTTTGATAGTTTCAAGGTTAGATTAAGTGCATTAGTTTCCAGATTGATTTTTCAATTCCTATGTTCTCAAAATGTAAGAAGGCTTTACCAAAAGATAATGACACTTTAAAAAGATCATAGAGAGGTTTTGACTTAAAAGGGAAAATAACTCTTTGTTAAAGGAGACAACTTTCAGACGCGGGAATATGATGTTGGTATCACCCAAGAGCATCCAATAAGCATGTCTTATCTCAAAAAAAAAAAAAAAAGGAGGAAAAGTTTAGTGACCCATAATAAATAGAGCTGAAAGAATATGTGTTAGAGCTTCAGCTCATTTGCAATTTTTGATGCAATGTTCTTGAAACCTATGGATGTCCCAGAAATGCGTTTGAATCTGACTCCATTGAGGGAAAGTCTTGGCAGCTTGCAAACCTCCATCTCCCATTGAACAAGACTGTCTGTGTTAGGATCACCATGTACACAAAGCAACAAGAAGCGCTCGCGTTGCTCATAATCACAATTATTTGCATCTAGCACCTGGTAGGAAATAGCCAAAAAAAAAGGAGTTTTTTTTTTCTAAATATTGCTGTGCTATTAGCTATATTTCCATCATACATTGATATCTTTTTGGTCAAAGCTTCCATAATTAAAAGCAGCACAAATGATGATTTTGCAGCTGCGGCTAAAGATGATGATCAAATATACCATATTAGAGGAAAACAAGTTCTATGTTGAATTAAATAATATTGTTCTCATACAACAGTTTAGTTGATCGTCTTCTGTAGTGCTTTATAATGCTATATGAAAAATCTTGCTTTAAAAATTAATTATGAAATTTTTCAAGGCAAATGCATTTGCTGACTTATGATAAGAGTGTGATGCAATAAAGGCTTTTATATGTCTTTCTTATTAAATTTGACCAGCACTGTCAAGTTCTGTAAAAGTATATTTATAATCATGGCTCATATGCAGCACTACAGGTCAAGCAGAGATTCTCACAGTGGCAGACTGACACCTATTTGTTCAGGAGAAATGATAAGATTTGATAATAAATGACTATAGTTTGACTATGACTTGCAGTTGCAATATTAATTTCAATCTTTGCTGCTATTGAACAAACTTGGATGCTATATTCTGAATGTCTTTAGATGATGACCAAATAAGCAGTTTTAATAACTTTATAATTTAATTGTCTAAGTTGCGGGATTTGATCGTTTCCTAGCTTTGGACGTTTGGTGCTTTTATTTGTCAATCTTTCATCACTTTATCCCAAGGCAAGACAAAACATGACTCTTTAACAGGGCAGTTTTATGATCTTTAAGGAGATACATCTGTCTTTGAGTACGTACATTTCTTGACTTTAAAATTTTGCTTTGAGACAGCTAGGAAATAGAAGATGTATTGGGCTGGTATGACCAAAAATTGTTATCAGATGTTCATTTTGTAAGATGATGCAACTAACCTTTCTGATCTCCTTCATCATATCATTTGGATCCATAGCACTAGTTGTTTTCATACTCCATGTAAAGCGTAGTGACCTGGGTTTAATTCCCTCTGGGTCGCGAGTCTCACCAGACAGAGATCTGCGAAAAACGTGGCTGCAATTAAGAAACAAGAACAGCTGAAGGCAGTGACACCCATACCAAGCGTGAAGCCAAGGCAAATGATTTGGAGGGGAGGAATCTACTATGAGTAAAGAATATATTTTTTTTTTTAAAATAAAGAGGACGGTTTGCAATAAACTAGTGAAGCAAAGGGACTCTCAAAATAAGAGAGAAATAAAATTTAAAAAAAAAAAAAAACACACACACACACACTCACACAACAGAGAAAAACTACAAAGAAAAATTAAAACATAATTACACATGCCTTAAAACTACTATCCACAACAGCTCAGATATATTTTTGACAAGAAGTCTAAATATGTGTGTGTGTTATGAGACTGCCAAAAAATCTTAAATTACTTAACCAGTCCAAGGTTGCAGGTAAAACTAAATTGCTTTCCAGGGAAAGAGAAAACCCATATAGAGCACATCACAATGTACAAAGTGGGCAGGTGATTTATTAAACATTTAAAACACAGTTGTAATTTAAAGGAAATCAAGAGCCAAAATTTATTTTTTCTTACTCAATATCTTCTATATAATTCTTTCAAGTTTGTGAAATAAATTCTGTGTTAGGGAAAAACACCTCTAGATACTAATGATATGGCAACAGAATTTCAGGGTAAAAGATATGTTTATTCGTCTTACAACCTGTGCTACGACTCAGATGTTGAAAAATCAAATCAACTTGTCTGTGGCTTTGTTTTTGTAACAACCTAAAAATCAAACGTTTTTTCACAGAATTAGGATAATTTAATGCAGTTTTTGTCATTTAGAAGCCCACAAATGCACTGTTTTAGATGATAACACAGTTGAATTAAACGTGAATGACATATGGCATTTTGGCCAGCTACCAGAAATTTTCTTTGTCATGACATAAAAATTCCCTCTTTTTTTTTCATGCAAGTTTTATGCACTTTGCAGCTAAATCGTATTTCACATTTGTAAAAATCATAGTGCAGCTATCACTGCTATATGTTTTCTCCCTGTATGCTGAAGTGATCATATAAATGATATAACCTATATAACCCCTTGAATGAGCAGCCAGAGAATAAATAGCAGCAAAAATTGGGATATTGTAATGGCTTGCAACTAGGTGTGACAAATGATTTGAAAATTATGATGATTTTAAAAAGTATGACTATTTTTTAGTGATGAATGTTTCATTCAGAGGTTGAGGTTCATATCAAGTAGCTCAAAGACTGATCAATGGATGAATTGCACATGAGTTGTTACAAGTGAGAGGATTTATGACTATGTCAGGACTGATTTGAGTTGTAAAACAGTCTCAAGGGTCGACTTGAAGGACATTTTTAAGATCTCGAATGACAACAGTAGATCAAAATGTAACAAGGGCTCTTTTTCACCCAATTACCACAAAAAAAAATTCTACTCCTTTCAAAAGTCACCAAATAATTAATGATATTATGGACAAGATTGATCTAGCTCTTTTTCACCCAATTACCACAAAAAAAAATTCTATTCCTTTCAAAAGTCACCAAATAATTTATGATATTATGGACAAGATTGATCTAGCTTTTTTTGATATTCCCAAAATAACTTGGCATTATTATACCTTCTACGAAGGACATTTGCTAAAATTCATGACTTAGATTTAGATTATTAAGCCCTGCTCAAGGCATTTAATAACATTCAACAATCTCTCATAATTGTCATCTTTTAAATTCAATCTATTTTGCTCTTCTGCCATTGAGGCTTATTTCCAAATACGCTTCATAAATAAAGACATGTTAAATAAAATTTTGGCTGTAAAATAAAGTCAAGAAAATATCACTATGTTTTGAGAGCCCCCACACTTGCAAAACCTTCTCCTTTCAAAAGAAAAATATGTACTATATCATTCCCCATATATCTTCACTACTCTTATAACTAAGGTAATTTAGGTCCATATTGAAAAATTAAAATATTTATAAAAAAAAGTTTGAACCTCTCCAATGTATTTACACTTTTTATAATAGTGGAGCAAATTTATTGAGAAGGTTAACATAGCTAGGTAAAGTTAATAGCAACAAAAAAAAAAATCAGTTTTAGGTATGAATTCTAGCCTTAGACAGGAAAAAGTGTTTTTTTTTTTATGTAAAAGAATGTTAAGATATGTGTGTGAATGCATCTTAATCACTTAAATAACTCCTCAATATGCCAATATCAAGTTGAAATAATAAAAAGAAACAAAGTTACAAACTTTAAATGTCTATGACTCTTTTAGATTCTATCTCTCTCCTTTTGTTTTTTAAACTTTAAATACTGATGAGGCTTGTAACAATTTAAATCTTTTGTAATTTTTTTTAGCCATAAATTCAGTAAAAATTAAAAATAAAGAAAAGAAAAAAAAAATTAAAAATCATGGAACTCATTATGCATAAGTAGTTCCATTTCACTTATGGAAGTGTTACCCAATGCAACAAAAAAGTAATATTAATCACATTTTGGTCCATATAAATGTTTAAAACAAAGGCAAATGGATGAATGGTTCCTGGATTGAGGGGATCATTTTAAATACAAAAAGGATTAATTAACTGGCAGCTATTTTAAACAAATAAGAATTATGAAAGGCATGCATTACTTTTTATGACAGTACAAAAAAAAAAAAGTTACACTCAATATGTGCCATCACCAGCCCTTCTTAGCTTTCTTTTTTCCCAGCTTGGTATTTGTGTAAAAGAAGTTTTTCTTTATAATCCAACCCTCAAAATTTATACTTAGTACTTAAATTACATATTGCGTATAATATAAAAATAACTTAAAGCACTTTTATTTCTGTCTCTTTCTTTTCTTTTTTTTTATTTCTTTAACTGCAATTTTTCTTTAATTCTTTCAAGAAGAGGATATCTAGTTTTCTTAAGTAAAAAGGGGGGTTTTCAAAATCAATAAATGGCATACTAGGGAGACAAGCAAGGAAAATGAATTTCAGCAGGCAAAAGAAGGAGACCAGAAGCAATAAATGTTAAGCTAAATCACATGCAAATAAAAAGTGATCAGCAAGAAAGCAGCAGAGGCATTTTTTAAAGGTGTCACTGCATTTCAATTTTTAAACAAAAATCATGTTACAAGCAACTATGTGTGCAAGTTTTGGCAAGATCCAATGGATACATGCAACTTGCATATCTATTTAACATGTTATCTTTTTAGTTTTTCTTTTTAGAAATCACTTCAACATTAAGTTTAATTATCCACAATGTTGTCAGATATCTATCTGTTCTTGGCAAAGTCATTCTACTTAAAATCATCATGATATTCAATTATTGAAGTTAGTGATGGAAGTTGGTTGCTACAACATTCATGACGTATTTTATACACAAAGTGGAAAACAAAACATTTTCAAAAGTTAGCTTAGAGTGTGCATATATCAAACAGATAAGTGTCTGATTGGAAAGATTTGGATTTTGTAAGAAGAAAGAAGTTTTGTTTTGCTTTGTTAGGTTTGGGTGAAACCCACAGCCAGAATAGGGAGATCAATGCCACTGCCAGATTGCTCTGGTGGTCTTCCATGAAAAATCCATTCTCATTAGATTTGCACCCCCCTCCCTTTCGGAATAAGAGAGCTAGGTGGAGTACTCACGGAGACAGGGCCTCTCTGCCCCTCCCGCTGGCATATGCATAGGGAGAGGCGCTCTGTAATCCACCATCAGGTCTGAAATTTAGTAGTAGGCAGGATGGGGGAGAGAAAATACAAGAGAATGACACAAAGTCAGTGTGAGAAGTGAGAAGTGGTTCCTTGCCTGCTCAATCTAGGGTGGCATATGCCTGTGCACTTAGATTACATAAATATTGATGAAGAGTTTGTTAGTATAAATACAGAGCAGTTTCCCAAGTTGCCAATAAATGAACAAAAAATGCAGAACAATATGCACCGATGGCAAATCTCAATTGGAATACTTTGCTAATTTTCACAAAATTGTTGACAGAAGAATAAAAAATCTAGCAAATATGAGTTTAGCCTAAAGGGGTAAAACTGATAACATGGAAGAGGTAGAAATGAGATACTTTTTTTTTGAGGGAACTTGTTTTAAGTATTCAAATTTTCAAATGAAGAAAATTTTGAGGGTAGGAACACTACTATCCTTTGATATTAAACAAAAAAAAAAAGAAAAATCATTCAAAGCAGTTCATGCAATCTGAGCAGCCTCACTACTTCACAAATCAATGTGCTACACAGCTAATTATGCTAACATTGTTGTATTGCTAGTAATTGAGACTCAGTTTAAAATTTGGTTTAAACTCTACAATTTTTTTTTTTGTCTTTACTTACAACAGAGGTAAAAAAAAAAAAAAAAAAAAAGCATTTCTGTGAACATTTGTCTTTTTATCTTGATTCTCTCTGTATTTTAAGTTTTACTCCTTTACCAATTCACCTTCAATGGGCCACTATAAAAGAAACATTAAGTTGGTTGGGGGGTTTTTTTGGGGTTTTTTTTTTTTTTTTTTAACTAAAACATATTTTATATGCTTTTCTTTTTACAGCTAATGTCCTTTTAAAATATGGGTTTTCATAATTGGGATTATGAAAATGATGAGGGTGCATTTTCAACTTAGTCATTGCCTTAAGAAAATTGAATCTGCACCAAAAAGCATGCACCTCAAAATGTATACTTTAAAAATTATGCCCTCCAAATCATTTGCAACATTTAGCTTAAGATATACCATTGCTGGTTACATTACATCCCATACATCATAATATAGACAAATTTATATACAAACATTATATAAAGCTTCTTTTCCTGATCTAACTAAAGATCATTTCTGTGCATTGCCACAGTCTCAAGCTTGGAGGAAGAACATATAGCTTGGAAGAACTTTGACAAGATTTCGTAATATTCTTTTTAAATAGAGGCTTAAGAATAAGCCAAAACAAGCTCATATTTTAATACATTTACAAAGGCAAATACAATTTACAAGATAATTTTGAAAGAATTCAGTCATGTTTTCATTTATTAGCCTATGACTAGCTAGAGGAAGATCAAACAAGTAAAAAGGCATTTGAAATTGCCTCGTTTCTCGTGGGCCTGACACACAAACCTATAAGGCTCTATGAGCCATGTTTAAAATGAATATATTTAAACATACGAAAGATATTCATGAACTTCTAAAACCTTTGGTGCTTGAGATATGGTATGGGGCTAGACAAGTCTATATGAAATGGAACACTTTTCTGAAGTGCTCCATTTTCAGTAAGATGAAAGAAATACAAAACTGATATGGTTAAATCACACAAGTTATCAAGCCTTGAAAGTGTGGGGAAAAGGAAACAGCCTTACAAAGTAACAAAATGTAATGTAAAGGAATGAAACAAGTTGAGATGTATATTGGGCATAAAAGGTGAAAATTTATTCTTTCCTGTTTGCTTTATGTGCACGCATGTAAACTCAATTTGTCTAGTAACCAGTTCTGCTTAAAAAAAATATGAAGTAGAAGCGAGGGAAAATATTTTTAGTACACTATGACTTGTTAAGACTTGTCAGATGGCCATTTCCGTGCTATGGAAAAAAAAAGGTCCTTAGCTTTAAAGATTTCATAGAAGTTATGAATAAAATATTTTATCAATAGTCTTAACCTTATACTTTTGACATGGCCCGTGGTGCATCATAAATTTTTATTATTAGCCTTGATGAGTAAAAAATATACCACCGGTGTTAAGATACACAATTTTAAAAATATGTACTTAAGCCACAGTTAGCTAAATATATGTGGAGAGGCCATGAAAAATTTATCATAAAGGATAATAGTCAAAATAAAGGCCAGCAAAAAGTAAGGGAGGCAATAAGAGAGAGGAGAGAAAAGAAGTTACTCCTTAAACTAAAAACAACAAAACCACAGCTATACATGAGAAGAAATCTTCCATCAATCCTATTTAGTGAAGAAGAAGAAGAAGAAGAGGAGGAGGAGGAGGAAGAAGAGGAGAATAAAGAGAAACTTAAAGCTTCTCTTTAAGTCATTCTGATTAATCAATACATTTAAATAAGTGGACATTCAAACACACACACTGGGAAGGAGAGTAACGTATCAACGGTTTAACCACTTGCCTGCATATTGAAATTGCATAGAAAAATTTTACTCTTGTAAGTGAAATGGTTATGCTCAGTTTCTCTGGCATCAAGAGAATTTGTTGATAAGAAGTTCTACAAGTTATTGAAGAAAATAAAATATGCCTTATAAAGATATTTTGTATTAATAAAATTTTACCTTGATCAAGGTAAGAAATTTATGAAAATTCAATTCACTAATCAGATTTGATATAAAAACTCAACAAGAAAATCTTCTATAAAATAAAATCTGGTATTAACTCGCGTGATTCAAAACTAAGCCATATACAAATATATTGATAATCATGTGCTAAAAGTAAAAATGTCTATGAAGTATTGACTGCAGTCAAGTGGTTAAGAAAACTTGAAAAGCTGTCAAAATTGTTTTAATCACTTTTTTTTTGTGTCACAATGAAACAGAACAGCCTTTAAGATAGTGACAAAAAAAAGACATAAATACCTCATTCCAGGACTGGTTGCATTTAGAGTAGAAGAAAGACAGCATGAGTCCATAGATTAATCATTTTCTTGCAGACGTTAAACTGACGTCTCTTTATTTTATACTCAAATCATGGATTTGATAAAACTCAAAACAATTCAGTTGTGTTGGCTACTTTTGCTCTTCACCCTATTTTTCTTTAAACTATAGATATGAAATAGATTAAAAAAACAAACTATTTCTAGTAATTTACTTTCATTGGGGCAATTTTTGAGTTGCGTTATTAAAAAAAAAAATGACCAAGGCAGTGAGATATAATATTTCATTTAGAATACGTGAGGAGTGTGAATTAGTAATATTTTTTTACACTACAATTTCATATTATAAATGCTATAAGTATAAAATCAAGGAAATCAAAAGAGCCCATGCGACATCAATGCCCATATGCTATATGAATCAGCTAGCCATGCTAGAGGTATACATGCTAGCAATGTTACATTAGGTGGTCACACCTTAGATTTGCTGTAGGTGAGGTTATATGCAGTACAAGTACACTTTCGAAGCTTTCTTGCCAAAGTGGCCATCAGTATGCTAATAATTATTGAAGGCAAAATAGTTTGTTGATCCACTGAATTAACTGCCTCAGTTTTGACATTTAAAACAATTTTTCTGATATTCCCCATACACATTTTGAGGCTATCATCCATTTGGCTCTATTTCTTATGGTCCTTTAAAAACTAATGTAGAAGTTATATACTACAATATAAATTCTCTGTCTTTTTATTTCCATGATATAGCTTGCAACAAGAAGAGAAAATGGTTCTTTTGTTCTCAAAATCACTAAATCTGGGGTAGGAGATTTGTTCTCAAAAAAAAAAAAATTTTTTTTTTTCACATAAGGGATTGATCACTGATTTCTTCACATTAATTTTCAACTTATTTAAATTAAATGCAATATAAAGAGGACATGTAATTTGGGAGAAGGGGAATCAAGGACATTATAAAACTGCAAAGGAGTCTTTATGAGTCTCAGGATGAGAACAAAAGAACATAAAAATATCTGCAGCCTTGACTGAAAGAGAGGAAGAAAGATTTCATCATATAAATACAAGTTGCAGAGTAACTTACCTTCGACTGAATTTTGACGTGATTCTGTTGAAAAATGATGGGCGCTGGCCAGCCATGTTAGATGAGTCTACAGGATGCTGCATTCCTCCACCACTGGGGCCATTGTAAGGGTTAACTAGCTGCTTGCGTGCATCACGACCATGGAATGTATTTCGCGCCTGAGTCCCTCTTGTTAGATTGGGCTTCATGCCCGGTGATATTGCAGGAGCTTTGCCAGGGGCAGTGCTATCCAAAGAAAGGGACCAATTTCTTTGTTTTAATGTATGACAATGGCAATATCTGTTACATAGGTTGATTGTATTTATATACTTGATGATACCTGTTTATCTTTCTTTTTTTATCACCCTAAAAGTAAGTTCAAACACTAATGATTCCCTTTAGTTCTCTGATTTTTTTTTCTTTTGTATCGGTAACACTTCTGATATACACAGACCTGCCACTCTCCTGGGAAAGAAAATCCGAATGATTCTGTCAAAAATTCTGAATCTGTCCAAAAAAATCTGAATGACTCGCTTTATTTTTGCCCTCTACAGCATCCATTACAAAACACATAATGCGGTCTTCGGTGAATGCTCATTCATCAGTTTAGCTCTGAACTCTGATAAAAACTAGTTTTCTTAGTTTGTAATTCTTCAATGGTGAAAAATTCTAAATAATTGTAAGATCATTTTTTCATACCTCTTTCAGTTTAAATCAAATACTCTATGCCTTACAATACTTTTAAGTGACTCAATAAATTGGACGGCATTGGCATTATGCAGCATTTCATGAATTCACAAAGAGCAGAGCTGCTAACCTAGCTCCTGAGGAAAGTGTACATGACTTCAAAAGGCTTATTTTTATATGAAGGCAGTAAATGTACTCCTTACTGAAAGGGTTAAAAAATGACATAGTTGATGCCCTTACCTGATTTCAGATAATTTTTCTACAAGATGTTTAAGATTTTTTCACACTTGACTAGGAAAATTAAAAATCGTATGAATTCTGCTGGATCCAGCTGTTGAAAACGTAACCAGATACTTCATGGGGAGCAAATTGACAATTTGCTGAAAAGTTGTAATATTTTATTTTATAAATAATCTAAAGAGCGTCATCCACTTTATTGTTCAATCACTTCATTGAGAAACAGGTCAATTCAAGTACAAAAATTATGCTGTAATGTTGAGACTAGTTAAGCATGATGTAGCATGTAACTTAGATCTAGATCTAGATCTAGAATCTAGACCTAAATTCAACATTAGATAAAAAGATCAAAATCATAGATCTTGTGCAGATTGTAAAGTTTGTATCCAATCCGTATAAAACTTCTTAAGCCTTTATCAATTCTAGATTTTACTTTTCATAGACCTACAATTACTGAGTCTCCTGCCATTTCATCTTGATTTACTCTAGTTCTATTTAGGATTTCTCAATCAATCTTGATAACTAGCAAGATATAGGTTAAAAAAGCGCTGTCCTGTAGTGGAAATTACTCTTAGAAGATAAAATAAGAATAATCTTTCGTTGGAAATAACGGAGAAGTCTGGATGTGAAGATACAGAGAAGGTAGCGCAGACGAATAAAAGATAAAGAAAACAACTTGGCAGAATCAATATTCCAGATGGTTACAACTAAGATATTAATATGAATTTCGATACCGCATTTGATAATGTCTAATAAAAACAATATCGATATAATATAACTATACCATCCGTATTTATTCTTTTGTGCAGGCTGTCTGTCAATCTTGTAGGTCTAATTTAAAAAAAAAAATCTAAAAATGTTTTTAATTGCGGAGGTGAAAATTTAGTTTTAAAAAAATCGGAATATTTCCTAAATATTCTGAAAATTGGAAAGGGACCAAATTTGCATAAAAAATCAAATGATTCCGATTAAATTGGTATGAATAGCAGGTCTGTATACACCCAGCATGATTTTATGATAAACAGGCATTATCGATCAAGTGGATGTAGATATAATGAAAATGAAGAAGGTGGGTGAAATTTGCAAGATAGAAAAACTTATGTTCAAAGAGCTAGAACAGTAACTCATGATATATATCTATAAACAACTACAATCAATCATAGGAATTGCTAAAACCAGTTTGAAAACTTGAAAACAACTCAGTCTCACCTGTTAATTAAATGTCAGTTTTGAAAGCTTGAATGCCTATTGCAAAATAAATTTTTCTTAATAAAAGTTTTGATGATATTGATCAATAATAAATCTCTCTTTGAATGAAACAAACTTCAAATTTCAGACAATAACTTTATAATTTGGATCCTGTTCCAAGTAGCTCTAATTTTTCATGTGACAATACATTTCTTTTTTTGTCAGTAATTTATTTTTCTTTTACAGAAGTTTTCCTTTAATTGAACACAAAAGGCAATTCATCTTTCAATTTTGCTATGATGATCAGAGGAAGAGGAAGATGAGATGGATAAAGAGGTTCTATATATTATAGCAGAATGAAAACAATTTCCTCTTTATGTCATTTAACTTATGCGCATTAGTAAAGGTGTCCGATCTTTTTTCTTTTTTTATTTATGGTTTCTTCTGGTATAATTTTACTCTACCATATCTATTGAGATTATTCAAACATTGCTGAAATATCTTGTATATACAACTAAAAAAAAATTCCTTACAAAACTGGAAAATAGAATTACTTCACTCAGGTGATTTGATTTGAATTTTGCAATTTTGAGAACAGCAATGCTAGCCCAAATTCATCTCTATGCCAGTATTATGTAATCATCGGAAAGTACAGAAAAACCTTGCTCCATATCTAAAATGTCAAAATATTAAATAAAGCAGAAATAAAATATTAATTTCATTCTATGGAAAAAAGTTTTCACCTCTTTGAGGAGAAAAGGTTTCTAAAAGGGTAATTAGACAAAAAAAATTTTATTTCATTGGCTTTCGTTCAAAAATCTAAGGGAACTTCTCCCTTACATATTTCCTAACATGTTTCCAAGGATAATGATCATTACTGCCCTCATGGGGGGGAGTATGCAGCAGTTCCAAAATCTTTTCTTCACAATCTGTATAGCCCATTGGCAGTAATTGAGATTGAATTTTTATCACTGCAACACTGCAATTAAAGAGAATAAATCAGCTGTAGCTTCTGTGGTGTGAAAAGTTTAAGGATGCTTCAAAATGACTTAAATGGAAAAATTATATAAGTATTTACGTGGGTCTATGGTCTCCATCAGAGACACTAGAGGGCATGTCACTTGCACGGGCTGACTGTGATAGACTTGCTGACTTAGCCTGACCCTTTGGTCTGACTGAAGCAGAAGTTGGGGTGGAGCTAGAGCTACCTGGGCCATCAGAAGCTGTAGAACTGGGATTGCTGGAATGTACACAAAATACACAAAAAAAAAAAACAACATTTTGTCATTTTGAAAGTCCCATGTTTTTGCAATTTGTATCTTCATGAATTTTTTTCCAATAAACAATCAATACAAACAAGTTACAATATTAATATCACCAGCTCATAAACTACAATTTAGTTTAATTTGCTATGCACTATTGTTACATTATGTTTTTAAAACAGTATAATTTCAAGCAATTTAAATATATACGTAATATATTTTTGTTTGTACATCACTCTGAAAATATTTCTTTTAAAGTTTGAAAAAAAAAAATTTATATTTCCATATCATACCCCTTCCTTTTCATTATGACTCAACCATAAAAATTTACATTTCTTGAAAAAAAAATTTTTTTTTTCTTCTCTTACTATCTCTTGTCCTTTCTGTAAACAGTTTTTTTTTCCTTCCTTTATGTATCAAAAGCAACAAATAAGTTTACCAGAGCTAATTTGTGTAGCACTAAGCACTTGCCATATAACTGCAGCTAAGGACTATTGCTGTTTGTAAAGTAATATTAATAACACAAGAATAATCTAGGTCCACATCAGCCGCAAGTTTCCCCAACACTTCTATAAGGTTACACAGTTAGAAGATCCTAACAATGGTTTTTTTTTATTTGATGCACAATTTTTATTCATCCCTTTTTTTACTAATCAAATAGAAGAGGAAGCAAAGTCATTTGGTTCATTGATTTGTTCCCCATACACAAGATTCTAATGTCCAACTCAACACAATTGCATAATTAACCATGTTCCCAGGCTTTAAGTGCACTTTGCAAAAAATGACAACACGAGAGGCTTTATGTCAAAAAAAGCATTAAGTATATTTTTAGGTTCCAGAGCCAAATTGCCCTTCATGTAACAGATTAAGGAGACCATAATTTCTGCTGTAGCTTTTATTACTGGATCTAAGCTTTTTTGCGCTTTTTGAAGAAAGCAGTCATTGGAACCAGCTTGGCTGTCCACTATTGCCCACTTTTCAGGATTCAGTTTTAAAGCTGTAAAATTATTTAAGTTGGATACCATTGTTTGTGAATGCTTTGGGCACTGCTTGATTCTTGAGAGTGGTGTTGGACTCAGTCAATGGGTGGCCTTAAGCTTTCCTTCTCTCAAACAACTCTTACAGCTCAGTTAATGGCTCCTCACCCTAATCAGTAATCAGTCTCAATTTCTGATAAGATTATGTCCCCAAAGTAATCAAGCAAAGCATTTTCTTGCCTTTGAGACACAAGATTTCAGAAGGTCCTTGTGTATTCCAATCCAAAGGCTTTGGCAGCCAATTAACCAAAACATCAAGTAAATGTATTAGGTCCAGTTTGAAATTTTATATTTTAAGCATTATTGAAGTGAAAGCTTGTAATGTACACATAACTTCCATCGAAATCTTCAAGGGAGGCTGAGCTCTCCCATTATTCAATCACTTTGGTAGGCACCTTGACTTTACTCAGTTATCAATCCATCAGCTTCTCTGTTAGCTTTTATTTTATTGATCTTTTTTTTTTAAACATGTTCATCCTCTTTTTTTATTATTTTTATTCTTACCTTTGTTCTTTTTAATACGGGGATATGCCACCAACCATTTTTGAAATGAATGTGCTGAAAAAACTTTTTTAACAACTTAATATACCATAATAATGTGTACCTCCTAGAATCTTGGCCATTAGTTGGCCTTGCTTTGTCAGCTGGAGTCTGTGACCTGTTATCTCCGGGACTGAAAGTACTCCGCCGCGGAATGCTTGTACTGTGACTGTGGCTCATGATACTATTTTTAGGGGTTGATGACGTGGAAGAGGAAGTGGCTGAACCAGACTGGCCACTCTTCCTTGTAGGCATTGTGGCCCGGACTGACATTGGGCCTGTAATCTACGTAATAAAAAAAAAAAAGAGATCATATCATACACTATCAAAGCACACTAGTTAAATCTTCAACTGTAATTGAGGAATGCAGAGCCATAGTTATTTATTCATTTTTTGCGGATGTTAAAATTCACAGAAAAATCCAAATCTTTCTCAACTCATGGTTTTTTATTCTTACCAAAAAGAATAATTTTATCGCATCATTAGACCAATTTATAGTGAGTACCCTATTGTAAACTAGCCCGGGATCATTTGTAGAAAACTGATGCCATTAACTCAAATCCCCATAATTTTTTCAGCTAGCCAAGCTTGTTGGATCTTGATAGGCTATACCTCCAGCCATGGTTGTATGAGTCCAAGTATCATTCATCAGAAGCCTATCCCTTTTTTTTAGCTGACTATTTATGTCGATGCAATGGAGAAATATAACAAAACTGAAAAAGTATTGATAAAATTTCCTTTCCACGAAAAAAACATGGATACGCTAAAGGTTTTAAAAAATGGTGATTTGACAAGATTTTCTTTGACACTTCTTGATATTGGATGTCTTTTAGTCAGATGGATTCTATGCATATGAAATGACTAAAGATGGTTTAAGAAGAACCTTGTAACATTGCAAGGACTAGACCTTATCACTATTAGTAGCCTAAATAAACTGCTCTGCTCTGCTCTGCAACAACAAATTATCATAGGTAGTTATTTAGATGAAACAAAGAGATTTTTAAATCAACTTCAAAAAGTGCCCTCTTTAGAAATGATTTTTGTTTTAACTTCATTGAACAAACATTTTGCCCAGTCATGTTAAGTATTCATTGGTTTCAAGATGGTTGCTGCAGTTTATTTTTGAACTGCTTGTCAAGTTGTGTCATCAGTAGAATTTTGCTAGTCAATCATATCACCGTAAATTAAAACAAAATTCAAACAAAATACCAAAATCTCCACATTTTCCAACTTTACCCCTTTATATGTTGTTCCAGACAAATACAATGATGTTGGTGTGGATGTGGGTCAACACATGCACATGCTTCTAAAGAATCAACAATGCATGCTTTTTTCTTTACAAAACAAACTTCTGATTTTTAGTAAACAAGTCAGGTGCACTTGAAACCATTACCAAAGAAAACAGAAGAAGCCCTCGGAAATCTACAAATACATTTTTTTAACTGCCACCAATACAAGAGAGAATAAAAGTTTTGTTAAAAAAAGAAGATACAGTTTTTAAACAAAACTTTTCTTTTTAATTGCATCCAACAAAAACGAGAGTGGAAAAAATTTGTTACATAAAATTGGAAGTTTGTATATACATCCTAACAATTAAACATAACATAAAGTGGGGGGAAAATATAAAAAAAAAAAAAACCAGAACAGCTATGATCAGTGATCAACTTTTTCGTGCCTAAGCACAATGAGAGTCAATTTCACAATTTTGAGATTTAAAAAATCTTTAAATTCTGCAATGAACTAATTTAACAATTCATTTAGTTCTTAATGTTTGTTTGTGTCATGTGAAAGCAAAATTGGTGGTACAAGGATGATGATGTAGGAAGTAAGAATCAACTAAAGGATTTTGGCCTCAGTGGCATAGTGCCAGAATTTCAGCACATATCCATTTGCATGATCACACACATTACACATACATTGACCTACTCAACTGCTCATCAGCATCTTGGCCAATAGAAAAAAAAAAAGTATTATGGAGACATAAATTGCTTCTCGCAATTTTTTGACATTCTGCCAACATCAAAAGGGGGAAGTTTTAGATTTTACAAATTCATAATTATTATTCAGTAATGTATCTTTTCTAAAATCCGGCCTCATCTAACCTTCAAATTTTTTAAATAATAGTAATCTGTCTTTTAACATAAGCCACTATTGTTTTGCATTATGATTACAATGGGACGCAGGTTAGCATATCATCTCCCTTGTCGGCAAGTTTACCTTCATGCCCTCTGTGGAGCCCCTGGGAGTCTTAGGGCGGGAAGGAGCTGCATTCTCCTTGGATGAGGATGTGGAATGATTTGAGCTCTTTCTCACATGCATCTAATAGGGAAAATATAGATAGTGTATACTACACCAGTGAGGTGGGCAAATGTACATACTGTACTAAAATGATGTGTCGCTTGTTGTTTTTATATATTTTTTTTTGTTTGTTTCTTGCTTTTGGTCGTTTTTTGATTGTTTTTTTCTTTTTCTTTTTTTAAAGAAAATTCAGATTGTATTTCCTAATCTTCAACTATTTTCTTCACACCCAAGAGATGACAAATTCCATGAAAAACAATTTAAACATACACTACCATTATGGGGAGAGGATAACTTACTTATCACATGCAGGAATGTAAATAGTTCACACAATTAAATTCTGAAATTGATGCATAACTTTGAAAGTACTCACACATGGTTTCTCATTTGAAGATTTTATGGAAATTGATTTTAAGGAGTGTGAAAAATTCCCTCATATTTTTTTTTCTTGGACCCTAAAACATATAAACACGATTGCTAATTTTGTATTTTTTCAAAGATAAATAAATTTAAGCTTTTGCTTAAGTATAAATATGCTTAAGCACTGCATACATCCTAAATAAATAAGTTGACTCCAATTTAAAACTACAAATTTTTTTTAAATTATTAAGAAAAATGTCTCATTTTAGTGACATTCCTAATTTAGTCCTAAATAATTTGGTTAATGCTAAGAAATCTAAAATAAAAACCCAAGCCTTATCTTTATTTTTCACTATCCTTCACTCCATAACCATTGTATTAAAATATAAAAAGGATTCGCAACATTAAAATTTTTTTTCCCTTTCCTCAAGATCTATGATTTATTAAAATGTGAATTTATGGAGGACATGGAACTGCAGTCTACACCTCAATGATCAGACGTACAGGTATTGTATGTATAGGAATCATGGATAACTAAAGAATATATATTATACTCGGCAATGTTTTCCTTTACAAGAAAGAAAATCTTTTGAGAAAAGAATGCAAAACCAACTTGATCTACAGATGGAAGAGGAATAGACTCTGTAATGCATTTAAGAAAATTCTAGATCGTTTTTTTTTTTTTAAGTGAATTCAATCTCATCATAAAGAATCATATATGAAATATCAGTATCCCATGGTATGGCCTTTTCTGGCTTACTGTGCAAGATATTAGAAAGAGGAAAGAACTTGAAATATCAAAATAGAAATAAGCACAATATCCGATACTTTTCCGATTTATAACAGAGTATGATCTGGCTATCACTAGATTAGAAAATTTTTAAGCCTTCATTGATTGATTATGGTAAATTTTCTTCAAATAAATAGTAGCCAAAATTTAAAGGCAGAGAAATTTAGGCTGCAAAATAGCAAGGTGTGGCAGAAAAGTTTAGACCAAGTACAGGTTTCTTTGCCATTTATTTAATCTTTATCAGCTTTAGACCCACTGCCCATATCTAAGAAATTGCAAGCCCTCTTGATTTGAAAAATAAGCCAGTAGTCTAGAAAAACTTAAGTGGGTTTATTTTGAAAATATGAGCGTGTTTTGAAATAACTTGAAAAGAATTAATAAATGCAATACAATGAATGATTGTTTTTTTACAAGTTTTGCTACTAAGGTTCCCTAACAAGCCAATACCAACTAAGATGTCAAGATAGAGCTGCTACTATAAATAGCACCTCCCTTTAGAATACTAGCAAAGCTTTTAATGTTTATTTCACAGTGCTCATGAACTTCTGAGTGAGTGAGGAAATATGTATACAGAGCCATTTCTAAGAATTCAACATCACACATTTATGGAGTATGGATTCTGACAAAGGACCAACCCACTATTTGAGACTTTACTGTTTAACATAGGAAGCAATTTCTAGTTTTTGTGTGTAAAATTAGTGTTCTGCTTACATGTAACATGTGTATTGGGAGAGGTGAGATACAAATAGGTGCATCAAGAGAAACTTTGAGATGTGAAAAATACAAAGGATGAAATGATAAAAAAAAAATAATATATATATATATATATATATATATATATATATATATATAATGTATATGTATACAACAGATATGCATAAAAAAATAATAAAAGCAAGAGTGCAGAACCGAATCTACACACCATAAAAAAATTCTTCAACACATAAAGCTTTGAATAATTTACATCCCTGCATATGATTGTAAAATCGAAATAAATGAGCAAGTCCCATTTTGTTTTAATCAATAAGCAAAGTAAAATGGCATTAAAAAACTTGCTACCATTTAACAATGTTTTCCCCCAAAATGTGAAAGACAGATTCTTTGTTATTATTTCTTCTACAACCTTGATGCGTCAAGTACTTACAAGCATGCCCACAAAGAATTGAACAAATTATAAAGCAACCCAATTCCGACCTACAAAAGAACTTGACATACATAAATTGTAGTTATGGGTGTAAATAGATAAAATGAACATAAATTTTATGGAAAAAAATGCAAACAGTTGTATTAGAATGCTTGATATGTTAATAGCTGAAAAAAAATTGTGCCAACACCTCTTCAGTTTTTTTATTTTCTACATTTGAATGTTTATTACATTCAAATTAAAGGTACCAAAAAGGCTTGAAGCACTAATAATTGATACACAGTGCTTTCCTGAAAAGATTTTAAATAAAATTTATAAGGAAATTGGGCATTCAACTCCATTCAAAGATGATGCCTTTCATGAACCGAGAATCTGAAGAAAAGTACAACACAAAGTTCCTTGGGGCACTACATAAACAAAGAGCTGGCATACTCATAGGCTTTAGAGCTACATAAATGCAGGAGTGATTGAATACTATTAACATTTTTTATCTAATTGTGATACAATGAGCTATGGTTGCTATTTTTTTCATATAGGTGATGTGGGTTCTCCATACCTTGGGAGAATCAACAGAGCTTTGAGACTGGAGCTTTGGCCTATTGTTGGTGGCCGGGGGATCTGTTGTATGGTTGGATGCACTTCTGCCTGTTTGGATCTGAGGGACGGACAGGCCAGGTCAAGGCAAGATAGCTAAAATTCAACTGCATTTTAGTATCACCCTTTATGCTCTGATGCATTCAAATATCAGTGTCACAGGGATTTAAATATCAGTGTCACAGGGATTTAACACTGAATTTCTTAGGAAATTCTCACTTATGGGATAAATTCAGCAGTGAGAATACTTTTCATAAGTGATGAATTCAGCAGTGAGACTATTTTTCATACTGGACAGATAAGCAAAAGATAAAGAGAACAAAGAAGAAGATTGGATAGATGTAAATGGTGCATATTTAACGGGGAGTTGGTTCCATCTCATGCTTACAGAGTGACAGTATATTCTATGTCCTTGTCTGTGAAAACCACAAAAAGCCTACTTTTGAAATTCAAGATTTTTCTAATCACCAGTAGCACATTTGTTAATGACAATTCAATGTCTAAAAAGCACAGATTTTTCTCAGCCTCACTTTCAAGCATATTGATTCAATTATGTGCATTAATGTGTACAGTTAAAAGATTAGTTGCAAAGCGCATTCTTCGTCCTTTAGAGTTTATCAATCAATGAATTAAAATTAATTTGGCGTGCCTTAGGTGAAATTAGCATACAGCAAATATAATTTTGAAAATCAAAAGTGCCATGATGCAGACATTCTGTTTTCAATGCTTGCACTGCTTGTAAACCTTCCATGTCTTCTTAAAATAAAAACTGATGCTCAACATAAATAAACAAAAGAATGAAGCAAAAGACAACTACAAGATTTAACTAAAGCCTAAATATGTAACAGAAGTTTAGATAACCTGACAACCCAGAAATTATTAAAAAAATAATAATAATAATAATAATTAAGGCTTCTAGCAAGGAAATCGTTTTAAAAAAAATTAAATATGGCAAACCTTCGGCGAATCTGAAGACACAGCTGAGGTGGCACTGCTACCAGACACAACTCCCCCACCTGTAACTGAAACTTTTCCCATTCTTTCCTCTAGTGTACTCTGTTTTGTTGGCGCCTCTGGATTTGGTCTCCTTGATGAACTTGATTGGCTTTGAGATGTGTTCACACTACCAGAGCCTGAAGATAAAATTGGATTGGCCAAAGGTCAACCAATATGTGTATGTAAGAGCACTATCACTGATATATATTCTTTAACCTTGTATCTTATCCAAAGTTATTCATGGATATTTTTCTCTCCCATTTTAAGAGAATATTCATTAGCCATGTATATTCTTTTTTGGAGTTTTGTTGTTCCCCAAAATGATCTACGGCACTGCTACTTTCAAACTAGTAATACCAGAGGTGTGCACATTCACATATGCATTTGACTTGTAAAGGACCTTCATTTAATTTGTTCTGAATGCCATTAATTTTGCTTAATGCAACTATCCATTCCAGGGTTGTAACAATTGAATGGAGAAAGTTTTTCATACTTGAAAGAGTTAAAGTGGTTTTTAAAAAATGTATAAGTTCATCTATTCTTGAAACATACAAATATCTTTTAAATTATTGGGAAATTTTTCAAAGTTTAGACTCAAAGTCAGCCTCCAGTTATTTCTTTTCTTTTTTTTTTTAATTCAGTGGTTAGCTCTACACTGAAAAAAAAAAAAAAAGTACTTTATATATTGTCTCTTTATCCTTAATTGCTTGAACTATTTAAAAAAGTAATAAATATAATAGATCTTTGTTTTTGGCTTTTTGTTTTTTGTTTTGTTTTCATTTAAACTAAAATTTAAATATAGACTCAAGGCTTGGACACTGGTACCATGACTCTTAGTTAAAGTTTCCCAAGAAACAAGCTGAGTCGTCAAAATAAACAAACCTTTGCAGTAAGTATAAAAGTGAGCTATATCATTTCATCATTTTGTAGATTTAGGAAAGTTACATATTTTTGTTGTGTAGGCCTGTGGGCTGAAAAAAAAGTGCGTTCTGAGTAAAATTCTTAAAAGTTGAAAGAAATATATCACTATATAATACTAAGGTTTGTTTTTAAGATTCTGAGACTGTGTTGCTGCAACATAAGTAAAATGCAGCAATACAGAGCCTACGAGAAGCAGCGTGCACCTTCCAAGCAAACTGTAAAGGCTTTTCTTAAAAATTTGCTTTCATCTGCATTACAAAGCAATAAATAAGATAACTCTATCACCAAATCTATACAAAATAGTACACAATATTAAAAAATAAGTTTTAAAAAAGTTAAAACGGAAATAGAAATGGCTGAACTTAAATATCACCCAAACTTATTTTTCATCAATTGAAATTTAGTTATAAATGATTATATTTATTTAAGCAGTCCCTATATTTTTGGTTTAACATGCTTTCACTCTATTTAATATGACATGTATTTCTAGTTTTCAAAACATCAGAGCCATGCTTTATATTCTTTCATAGGCACAAAAAAGTCAATGTATAAATGAAAATATCAAGCAACAATAAATTTTGATACTCTCAAGAACTTTTTCAACCCAGGGAAATGAATTCCACCTTTTTAGCATTCTTATCAAGAAAGTTGTGAATTAATCATTGTAGTATAATCATTTTTTTTTAATTGTCTTAAAAACCTCAAATTCAGCTTTAAACATACAAAGCAACTCCAATTTGCATGCATAATATAATCAGCTGTAATGAGTATAAGAAAGCTTCAATATTTTGAAGAAAAAGCATTAGCTTCATTCTTGTTTTAGCTTTTTTCCAGAATTGAGCAAATCATATTCAATTGCTACTGGAAAGCATAATATTTCTTGAAGATTTAACTTTACTGTCTTATTTTACATCATTATATTACAAATGTTAACTAGGAAGCAAGAAAATATGTGATGGCCAATCACATAAAACACCAACGTTTTGTACTACCGTTGCCGTTGTTTTCTGTACCCCCCTGGCTGTAGCGACGAGACTTCTGATTGCTGGTACCACTTGTGGCTGACTGGCTGCGAGTCACCTTGTTGGGGGACTGGCTTGATCCACTGCTGTCATGGGCCCCACGAGAAGGGACACGAATCTGTTGGAGAGACAAATTGCTGCCTGACCGGTCACTGCCTTCCAGCTGTGGACAGGGGCACATGGGCAAAGTAGTCATTATCACGATGCATGCCTTTTTCTGAGTTTGGGAAAGTGATATACCCAATAAGACCACAGAAATGTGATCAGGCAATATGACAAGTCTTTTGAAGTTGCCATAGGTTCAAAACTGGGTGCAAAAATGAGAACTTTTGATTAAATATACAAAAAAGAACTGGAGAAAAATTTTAATGGGACAATATATTAAACCAAATTTAAATGAAATATCTTTTCCCAGATCTCCAAGTACACCATCACAACTATAAAATGTAAGTAGGTTAGTATGGTGTTTTAGTTGAAACTTCAAATAAGATCTAATTATAGAAATCTAACTGAACTCAATGTGCTTCAATTGCAAGTTTCAAAAAAGACACATATGTCCTTTAAATTTAAAAAAAAAAAGGCTCTACGGGGATCTTATGGCTCAAGGCATATGGTTTTTCACATCTCAATTTTTGTAAAATTTTCAACCACACAGTATTTGCCCACCGAGGAATGAGATATTGAGGTAAATTACATGTATGAAAATATGAACAGTTACTGAGATGAGAGGGAATGAATACTTAGGTGCAACTATTTGATAATAAGTTTTTGATTTGTTTTGTTTTTATTTTAACCATGAATTTCCCAGAATTTTTTTATCTGCAATTGACAACTATCTTGTGATGCAATGAAATCATACAACTTTCCTTTTTGTTGCTTCACCACCTACCGTATTCCCTCCATTAGTAGCGCCATCTCTAATAAACGCCCCCCCCCCCCTTCCCATCCAAGCAACACTTAAAAAACACCACTTTCGAGAACAAAAGATTCTTATTAAACTCAAACTCAAAACATTTATTAAGCGATAGATCTGATGATAACAACAGACAACACATGTAAACAATGAATGACTATGGTACTGCAATTGTCATCTCAAATTGGGGATGTCAAAGTCAGTACTAAGGCGTCTGAGGTTAATGTCCTGGACTATTGCAGTCCTCGTAGTCATCGGACTCGAATGACGCGTCACCCAACCATGGCACTCTAAAACTAACTAGAAGGGGGGGGGCGACGGCGGAAACGGCGGCACTTTGTCTTTGAAGAAAGTCATCGAAAACATTCCTTTAGACGCACCCCCCCTCTCTATTTTCATGCGCCCGGCGCTACTATTGGAGCGAATACGGTATATAATATGCTCTGACGTAAGTGCCTGTAATTCTGGTGTCGAGGTAAACCATAACTTTACCAAGATCAAACTTTTTTTATGATTTCCTGTTCAAATTGGTTCACTGGACCAGGCAAATATCTACTAAAAGTGAGTGCCATTAAAAATCATGCTCAAAAGAGCAGAGCTCAGTACTCCTTTTGTTCAGCTGGTAAAATCCCTCATAGATTATGCATGCACAGGAAAATAAGTATGATCTGGTTAATTTGCCCACAGTGGATATTGCATGAAGCAAAAAAAGAAAACAAAACAAGAAAGTGATGAACCTAAAAAGAGTGCTTTCAAAGGGGTTAGAACGCAAAGCTGAACAAGACCTCAGGATGTTGGATATACAGATTTATATTTTTGTTTTAGATTAATAAAGCAGAAAGGAGAGCAAGAAAAATTTTTAGAATAAAGAGACACCTCTTCAAACAGAGGAGTTGGAGGGGGGACAGCAAAGATAGACAAAGTAAAGAGTGATGGGATGAAGGATTAGGGGGGGGGGGGGTGAGAGCAAGAATTTTTTTTATCAGTTACAGAGGCCAGACAGAGAGTTCAGAATGGAATGAGGAACAAAGATAAAGAAAGAAAAGGCAAATAGAGATGGGGTAGAAAAAGGTGAGGGAGAAGGCAAACAGACAGCTTGAAACTTAGAGAGGTAGAAAGTTAGTTGACTTATTTGCCACTCCAAAGCCGTTGCCAACACAGAGAGAGAGAGAGAGAGAGAGAGAGAGAGAGAGAGAGAGAGAGAGAGAGAGAGAGAGAGAGAAAGAGAGAGAGAGAGAGAGAGAGAGAGAGAGAGAGAGAGAGAGAGAGAGAGAGAGAGAGAGAGAGAGAGAGAGAGAGACAGAGAGAGAGAGAGAGAGAGAGAGAGAGAGAGAGAGAGAGAGAGAGAGAGAGAGAGAGAGAGAGAGAGAGAGAGAGAGAGAGAGAGAGAGAGAGAGAGAGAGAGAGAGAGAGAGAGAGAGAGAGAGAGAGAGAGAGAGAGAGAGAGAGAGAGAGAGAGAGAGAGAGAGAGAGAGAGAGAGAGAGAGAGAGAGAGAGAGAGAGAGAGAGAGAGAGAGAGAGAGAGAGAGAGAGAGAGAGAGAGAGAGAGAGAGAGAGAGAGAGAGAGAGAGAGAGAGAGAGAGAGAGAGAGAGAGAGAGAGAGAGAGAGAGAGAGAGAGAGAGAGAGAGAGAGAGAGAGAGAGAGAGAGAGAGAGAGAGAGAGAGAGAGAGAGAGAGAGAGAGAGAGAGAGAGAGAGAGAGAGAGAGAGAGAGAGAGAGAGAGAGAGAGAGAGAGAGAGAGAGAGAGAGAGAGAGAGAGAGAGAGAGAGAGAGAGAGAGAGAGAGAGAGAGAGAGAGAGAGAGAGAGAGAGAGAGAGAGAGAGAGAGAGAGAGAGAGAGAGAGAGAGAGAGAGAGAGAGAGAGAGAAAGAGAGAGAGAGAGAGAGAGAGAGAGAGAGAGAGAGAGAGAGAGAGAGAGAGAGAGAGAGAGAGAGAGAGAGAGAGAGAGAGAGAGAGAGAGAGAGAGAGAGAGACAGAGAGAGAGAGAGAGAGAGAGAGAGAGAGAGAGAGAGAGAGAGAGAGAGAGAGAGAGAGAGAGAGAGAGAGAGAGAGAGAGAGAGAGAGAGAGAGAGAGAGAGAGACAGACAGAGAGACAGAGAGAGAGAGAGAGACAGAGAGAGAGAGAGAGAGAGAGAGAGAGAGAGAGAGAGAGAGAGAGAGAGAGAGAGAGAGAGAGAGAGAGAGAGAGAGAGAGAGAGAGAGAGAGAGAGAGAGAGAGAGAGAGAAGATAGACACATTTATGTGATCATATGTCAAGCATCCCATTTACTTGAAAGCATCTAATAATTCAAGAAATGCTAGAAAGATGTTTGAAAGAAGGTCACATATTCAGATTCTAGATAGGAATTTAAGAAAAAAACAAACAAACAAACAAAAAAACAAAACCTACAAAGTGGAAGCAGGAAGTATGTTAAGAGAGGTGCGAACAGGCTTATGAGACAAAGCATTATGACATAAAATAAAAAGGACATAAATTAGATGCCTTAAAAGAAGCCTATACTTACATAACCTTTTGCCTTTTAATATCATACAAGTTCTCCTGTACCTAACTGACAAGCAACATAGTTTTACAGACTCAAAAGAGAAAAAGAATATATCTTTGGCCTAGGGTCCTGATGTTATGGTTCTTATATCATTTGCCATTTTCCTGCTTAAATGTAAAAGGAAAAAAATGCTGTTCTCTACAAAATAACCTTATTGGAGAGGAAATATGATCCTTTTATCCAAATCGCATGACCAGGAACCTTAAGTAAGTACTCAAAATGGTTATGCTTACAATACATGAACTAATACTCCCGTTTGAAAACAATTTATCGTTGTTGCATTCTTGTTAATTTGAATTGATCGAAGCAAACAGTACTTGGGATAAATGGGATATATATGTCTCTGATTTACATTAACAAACTCAAGGTACTTACAATAGGTACCAAATTACAAAGTATTTCTACAGCACTCCAGAATATTGTATCTCTCTAGGTGAATAAACCATGATGAATGTGGCTCTGACCATGATCTTTAACATTTCAAAACCAAAGATTTGAGAAAAATGATTCTGCACATTTTTACCCCCCCCACCCCACCCCCTTTCCAGACAAAAAAAATTGTTAACTTAGCATAGTTACTTCTTTGCTGTAAAAAAAATATTGGGACCTGTATAAAAAGACAACTCATAATAGCTTCATTTGTATTTGATGACCTTTCATGCAGATTTAAGGACAATTTTCAATGATATATATATATATTAGCTTTTCAGTTTTAAACAAATTATTCTATGCTTTAATTCATATTTCTATACAAAGTAGTATTGTTTGTTCTCTTCATAAACACATATATATGTAAACAAATAGATCTAAGCCAGATGAAGTCTAGGGAAGAAAAAGTTATAACGCTTAACAGTGAAATTGATTTACATGTATTCACTGTCTTTTGGCAATCTTAGTTAAGTCTAAAAAAAAATAAAATAAATTTCAGATGAATCAAATTTTTTTGGCCAAAAATGAAGATCTGAATGGGAAAAAAATTACAAATGATAGAAAGTCACAAAGAACAAATTTCAATGAAAGACTTAAATCTTACTGGTATTTCTTTTTTGAAGAGGTAACGAAATAATACTCTTGAAGTCTTTCTGGAAAAAATCTCAGTATTTTGAAGGCAGTGCATGGAAAATGGCAAATCTTGTTTATATAGAAGCAAAAGGGTCTGGTCTAGATATCTTACAGAAAAACCCTACTTGTTTGTGCCATTTTTTTAGTAAAACAAAGATTATTCTTTTACATATGTTTGATCGAACTGATCTGACCATTTGAAATCAATACCATTATCCAACATTTCCACACATTATAAATGCACAAACAAATAGGGCTTCTGGTGCAAAGAGTTAGTGAGAAAAATGTGACACTTACTGAGTTACTTACGTCTGTTGTGTGCCTCCCAAGTAAAAGGTAGGTAGCATGGATATCATCATATTTTTGCAGTTTCAGAGACTCCTCAATTTCTTTTCGGTTGTAGCCCATCGTGATCATGCGTTCTACAAGACAAAACAAAATTAATAAGTTTTGTTCCAAGTGTACATCAACTTGGAATATATAAAATATTAAATGAAAAATGTGGTTGTGGGTAGAAAAAATTATAAAAATAATAATCGATAGAATCAAAACAATTTGCATATAAAAACAATTAGGCTAATAAGCTTGTATGTCTTTACATATGGCTATCCCAACTTGTGTGATACATTGATTCACAGATTAGTTACAACACAAGTGAATTGAATTCTTCATATAGTCAATTTATATTGGACTTTTTTGTTTAAAGTGATACTTTTACTGAAATTTATGAGGCAAAAGGTAGTGAACACTTGACCTCTCTTCAAAAGAGTCTTAACATGTGACTTAAAATATTTCTTTAGTTGTTGTTTTTTGTAACCAAGTCTTTTAAATGATATTTAACCCAATGGCCTAAACGCAAATCAATGTGTTCCATTGACATTTTTCTTAATTTTCAATGGGTGGACTAATAGAAGGTAAGGGGAATATTTGGACAGGCAGAAGAGCAAGGGTTCAAATACACTGATTGTTTGAGGTGATATCAAAACTCCATTTTCTTATGACATACAGCCTTTAAGAATTCTCTCGAGCTGGTACTAACAAAAGCCTAATGTTTCTGAAACTTTTTTTTTTTTAATTCATTTCATCAAAATAACAAAGGCAGCAAAAAATAGATAAATTTGGAATATGGTATGGTTCATAGTGCAAAATATTAAAATGTAAAAACAGAAAAAAGCTAAATAAGCAAGAGCATATAGAAAGTGATACACAGTACAGGCCTTACAGTAAAATGTTGGATTTTTTTTTTCCAACTCTTAACGAAAATATATCATTTCTTGTGTTGACTCTATATAAAAAAAAATTCTTAGATTTAAATAAATGAAGAGCAGTATGTTTCAGGGCTGCCAATCTGATGTAAGTACAGACTATCATCAATAAGCCTCAAGCTAAGGAAGTACACAACAACTGCCAGGGTAAAATCAATAGGAACAATAGCATTAATTTGGAACTAGAAAACAAAGCCTTCATCTTTTCAATCACTGTCAGATCATCTGAGATTGTATTTCCTTGGTAAATGGGCCTATTTTAATACTGTTCGGTTTTTACATTGTGCCTTTTTTAATGAACAAACATATTTTCAAATTTTCGAAATGAAAGACTAGTGACAAATGGTACTTCACATAGCTTTTAGCAGTTAGGCATCCAGGATTCTTGAATGTTGTATAACCGGATTTCGGGCTCAAATTTGCACAAAAATAAAGTGAAACCATGCAGTTGACAGCTTCAACGTAAAGTAAAAAATGCTTTGTCCTGAATATGACAAACACATTTTAAAGCAAATAGATTGCTAGCAACAACCACACTTCATAAACATAAATAGTAAATGTTATGTAAGTATCGATAAAATTTCCAAGATGTTCAGAAACGTCTCTACATGAAAATATCCAATAACTGTATCCAACCCAAAACATTCAATATTTTCCTTACTAAATGAAGTAAGAAATATAGGTCTATTATAAATTTAAGTGGAGATGGTTGTAAACAAAAATGTTTTAAGAGCTACGTTATTCTATCAGGAAAACAAGCAAACAAGCAAATTTATATGAAAAAATGATCTTTCAATATTGACAATGCATTTCAAGGAAAACTTAAAATTTTGATCTTTTTACTTTTTTCTAAGCTTATAAAACAGGAGATTCAAGAAATTTCAAAGAATGTGAGAAAGCTGAAATGTATTTACTCCATCTTGAAACTATCAATTGTCTAAAAAATTGCACAAACCCATTCACAAATTGATGGATTATGAGACAGGAAATAACAGACAAAAGCTCAAACATTAGCAAGCCATGCAATACTTTTAATTGACATTGTTTCAAAAATATTTGAGAGCCTTTTGGTTGCACTGTTAAGTTTTCTTTCAAATTTTTTTTTAATGTAAGGATGTGTGGGCTGTTGACAAAGAAAGATACTTTTAAAAGACCAGAGAAAAGAAGGATTCTAGGAAGTAGATGCTAGCAGAGACTAAAGATTACAAAGAAAAGCACAAGCAAGCTGCATCTCCACAACAAAGTAAAATTTAAAACAAAATCTTTACCAAAGGGCATTGGCTATTGAACCTCAAATTTTTTTTTTCAGGGATTCTATATTGTATTGTCATTCATGACTCTCTGTTAAAAGAATAAAGCTTTTTAAGTCTTTACTTCTTCCAGTCTGATGTAGCACACCATTCCTTTCCACTTTTATGGGGCTGTTGATCAAATTTTACTTCGAGAAAAGTTTTCCATGATCTAACTGCTCACTATGTCCCCAGCTTTTTTGCATTTTCTCAGAAATCAAATTAACAGGCACCCTACTGTTTGGGTCATCTAAAATTAATATAGTTTTCTTTGCAAATTAAGTTGAATGAAAATATGATGGATAGATAAAACTGTTATTTCAGACCTGGTCAATTACAGATTTGAAGGATTAAGCAGAGATCTACATAGCGCATCAAGCACATGAGTGTCACACAACATTTACCTATACGCTCTGGGTCTAGTTCATCTTTTGATGGCTCTTTGTATGGCTTTAAATCATTATCAGGATAATCGATATTGATCCAGCGGTCTTTCATTATTGCCTGCACGGAAGAATAACAAGTCTGAGACAAAGCATATTTTTTAATAAAAGAGAACAAAATGAGGACCTTCCTGAACTCAATGTGAATAGTTCATCTACTATAGTAAGGGTGACTGATAAAAGACTAAATAGATGATCAGGACTAAATCAAGGCTGGATGTTTTCTAAAGAAGGATTAATAACTCAGTTTATTGCAATATCGTGTACTATAAAGTACTCTTCGTTAGCATAGAGCCTCATTTATTAATCTCAAAATTTTAACAAGATAACTATTTAGTAGTTGTCTTTGATCAAACACCCTTCTCAATACATGCATCATGCAAAAAGGCCCTCCTGACCTTCTCCTTGTCACATACAACATGGAAGTTGAGGTGTTAAACATTGCGACGCTGTGTGTACAAGACACTATGCAACAAAGGATTAATAAAGAAAGAGATCAATAAAGGCCTGAGCCCCACAGACAAGCACAGTGGGGCTGGCTGCAGCTCTGCAGCCTGTATTACCTATCCTCATTGGGTCATTTATGTCTGGGGCAGGCTCTACATAAGGTTTTAGTTCATCATCTTCATAAGTTATATTCATCCACTTGTCTTTCATTATGACCTGTGATTCCATGTGAAAGTACAGTCATTGCAATTATGAGCATGATTAAGTGAGAGTATCACTGCTTAAAGATGGAATTCAATACACCTGTTTAAATGTAGTCTTAGTCTTTTCTCTGAATAAACTGAAAAGCTCTAGTTTATTATATACCATTTGTTTAAAAGTTTATGGGAGATCTTGCAAGTTGTAAAATATTCCATAACACTTGTATAGGAGATATAATTTATCCTCCAAGCGAGTTGATGTAAATATGATGATAAAGAAGTGCTTTGAAATCTTTTTTTTTTCCTTTGAAGCAATTTATCTTATCTATGAAGAAATCTCACTAAGAATTCTTGATGCCATTTTCATTACTAATTTCAAACTTGAGTTTCTGAACATAAAAAAAAAGTTATCTTTTGTACAATATTAGGATGAAAAGGAAAGCACTTTTCCTGACGCCTTTTCAATAACATTAAAAATTATCTGGTGGCCGTCACATTTATAACCTGCAATAGTGCTTCATTATAATGTTATGAAAATAAGTGGCATGAAAAAGATATCATAATTCACATATTCTTTCAAAGTATGATCAGAAATTTCAAAAGGTTAAAAATAATATCTAGAACAAAATCCCCTACGCAAAGCAGTCTGCTAATAAGCATAGCCAAATCTTTCATTAAACTTGTAAGCAAGGTAATCAAAATATATTTTATTCTTCAAAATAACAAACAAATAAGCAATTCATCAATTGTTCTAAAATTTTATTTAATTTGGGAAAATACTGCTCGACATGAACTTCAATGAAAGGATTTTACAAATTTTAATAATTTTGAACCCTTCCCTGAAGATTTGATTTGTGCTGAATGTACTAGATATTATCTGTTTGTTATCTTAGCCCCTTGCATGTAGATGTGTTTCCAAGCTTGTCATAAAAAGAAAAGCCATTCAAGGTTTTACAACTTTCATTTCCATAATAATATAAAAACTCGTCAACACACAGTCTCACCTCCAAGCTTGCTCTTTTCATTGGATTTAATACCAAAAATTTCTTTAAAAGATTTTCACAGTCAGTTGACATATAGAAAGGTATCCTATATTTTCCTCTTAAAACCCTTTCTCTTAATTCCTGGGGAGAGTAATAATAAGACTTAGAAATAATACCATGGACATTCATACAGAATGAAAGTAAGCGTTTCCTCATTTGCCATAAATTTAGAATATAAATATGGCATCTCATAAAATCTCTCATAAAATCCAAAGGTAAGTGTTCATGGCATTATTGTATTATTTTTAAAACAAAAATCTTTGTTTTAACATTTGAAAATAATTTTTAATAGTAATGCACAACCTGGTGAGCAAACAAGCATGTCTTGAGGCATTTTACATTTCTCAAAATTTCTAGCAAAGTAGCTACCCCTAATATACCATAAGCAATAATTTGTACAATACAATTCTGATCATACAGTTCATAATTGAACAAGAGATCAAAATGATTATTTGCTACTATTCTCAAGCAGAAAAAAATGCATTACAGTAAAAAATTTTTTAAAAATATATAAACTTAAGCTGTTGCCCATATCCTTCTTTTCATTTTTTTGGTCATTGAATGGATCTCAAAACATTGTTACACACTTCTAAACATATCTTACTTTGAGATTTTGGCCATCAAAGGGCAGAGATCCACTGACCAATGTATACAATATGACGCCTAAACTCCAGACATCAACTTCTGGACCATCATATTTTTTTCCTGGTGAAATATGAAAACATAATGATTATTAATTTGTGGAAAAAAATTCAGACTGCTCTCTTCACACTTTTTTCAACTCCTTTTCATACTTAAAAACTATAAATGTTTTCTTTAGTAAAAAGCCAAATGTTCTGCACTTGCCGTCTGACTAAAACCGATTCCACCGTTGAACTGCATTCGTCAGTTCTCAGTGATATGTCATTGAACTCTTTTGTTTTAAAAAGTATAAAACTCATAAAGAGATAAAAAAAATTCTTATATAAATATTTAAAATCTTTATTTTACAATAAGTGCAAAGATTCACACAGACAAAGACACAGAAAAGTGTAAGCACAAAAAGCTTTTCCCTTTAAAATAATAATTAGTTCCTTTACTCACATTCAAAGTCATTTCAAAATCAATTATTTCATAAACCATTATACTAACCCTGAAAAAGTTCTGGCGCTGCATATGGTGGACTGCCACAAAAAGTGTCCAGCTTGTTGCCAGGTACAAACTCGTTGCTAAAACCATAGTCTGCTATTTTTATATTCATGTCACTGTCTAGTAATAGATTTTCAGCCTATAACAAAGATTAAATGGAAACAAAATTAATAACATTTCAAGTACTTTCAAAGAATTAAAATTTCTTGAACTACAAATTTCATATCTTTGGATCGTTGAATATCTCCCAACCAAAACATACAAATATATATGAGCATTTCTCAAAAGATCAATAGTAGCCTGGTAGCATAATTTCATGCATGGTTTTTTTTTTCTGGTTTAAAAAAGATTTTCTAATAAAAAGGATAATGCATTCTTCCAAGCACATGTTGAGGAGATAGCAGGTATAGTTTGGTGTATCTTTAAAACCACATTATTTAATTCTGTTCAGTTTTGTAGTGAATCAGTTACCATTTTTTCAATAAAAACATCACATAAAATATTGGTGTTTTTGAGTGGTTGTTTTAACAAAGTGGCCAACTATAGTCATAAAACCCACATATTTTTTTCATTTAATAGTAGCTTTTCACTTTTAGAACCCTCATCAACACTGTAGACGTACTAGACTGTAACCCTTGGCTAGAATTCAAATGCTGTCAGCTTTAAATTAAATCTAAGTAATTTTGAAAGTTGCAAACAAAAAAATTCTGGATGAAGTTTTTCTGGATGTTACAATGACACAAATTGAATCCATTTACTACCATAAATTATGAGTCCTTTTATTGAACTATCATGTTTTAATGTAAAATAACATCTATTTTTTCACTCTTTGTATTCATGGTATGATTCTTTTGCTTCAAAGGTGGCTAAAATTTGAATCTTTTCGTGTCATCAATAACGTCCAGAAGATCATTCTGTGGTGATGAAAACCAAGCAATACACAAAGATATCTTAAAGAAAAAGTATCTCCAAATCTTTTTTTTTCCCAATGAATTTACACCTATCTCTAATGATATTGAACAATTTTGAGCCAAAGAGGGACAAAAGAAATTCCAGGTCTAATGTAACCTCCTGAGAATTGCTCTTGTATAAAATAGCATTTAAGCAGAAGGCAACAAATTATTTCATTTTATTCAAGCTAGAACTAGAATGTCTTCCTCCTACAATAATTTTTTTTTTAATTAGACAAAATCATTTGATAGTTTTGCGAGATTTAATCTCAGGCAAATAATGGCTTAAAGCTATACAAATTTTTCAAAGGCACTGACTTCAATACATTAACATAAATGCATTAGTAGACTGTCAAAATTAGGGCACTTGCATTTCCTTTTCTAATTTAAAAATAATAAAGAAGTAACTAAGAGGTTCAATAAAATGGACGTTTAAAACAGATTCACCTTCAAATCTCTGTGAACAATATGTTTTTGATGGCAGTATTGAACAGATGACACAATCTGAGAAAAAAAGATAAATACACAGGAAGGTTTTAAAACAACATATCTGTACTTGGAAAAGAAATTTAATTTTCATAAATTTTATTTGTTTCATAAATTGCATCTTTTGATTTGTCTTTTAGTGATACTATTTTTGAGCATGGCAGGAGTCACTATTTACTAGCACAAAAAGCTTTCATATGGTCCCTGGGTATCACTGCCTACATCAAGATCAGTAATCTCAATTTAAAGCTCTAGCACATTAATGGAACAATGGTTTCCACTGAAAGCCCAAAGACACCTCCTACACATGATTTTGTTGTTTTTTTTTTTCTTTCTTAAATTTGAATAATTCATTTCTATTGGGCTTTGAAATTACAGAATCAAGAAAAAATTTATAATGGGGTCCATAAACTAGAGACAGTTATGAAAGGAGGACACATACTGATTAATTGATTAAAGAAGACTTTTACAATCCCAGTCCACCATAACAGTAATCTAAGGGCTTCTATCTAATTTCAGCATGTACTTCTTAGCTTGAAAGAAATGAAGAGCAGTATGTTTCAGAGCTGCCAATCTGACATAAGTACAGATTAGTGCATATTATCAAAAAGCTTCAAGATAAGGACATATACAACAACTACCAGGATAAAATCAATGGGAAAAATAACGCCAATTCAGAACAGAAAATCAAGAATTCCTTCATCTTTTCCATCACTGTCAGATCATCTGAGATTGTATTTACTTCACATATGATCCTATTCTGATGTTCCATTTTTAATTTGTGCTTACTGAAGAGCATAAAGACCAGTGATTAATGGTACTTTACATATCTTTTTGCAGTTTAGCATTCAGGTTTCTTGGATCTTTTATACCCAGATTTATAACTCAAACTTGCACAAAAATAGAGTGAAATCATGCAGTTGACAGCTCTCATGTTTAGTAAAAAGTGCTTTGTTCTTGAATAAAACACATGCATTTCAAAGCAAAGTGATTGCAAGCAGCAACCACATTTCATCTATGTATATATCATTATTGAAACTAATGGGACAAGTACTCAATAAAGAATTATGTATTTTTCAAGTGCTCGAGTTGAAAAGGAAAGAAAAAGGAAATACCTGTCTAAATTTGGCCCTTGCTTCCTTTTCCTTCATTCGTCCATGAGCAACCAGATAATCAAAAACTTCCCCTGAAAATGTGCAAGTAGCATCAATGCTCTAGTAAATTTAATTACGTTGATTAAATTAAGATTTATTCAACACTGTTCCCTTACTTGTTTTATTAAAATCAATTTTGAACTTCTATATTTTTACCCTAAGAAGTTTGATTCAATGCCAACTTACATTTGATACCAACTCTTGATTAGTCCAATTCTATATTTCAACACATAATTAGATGATACAAATCGCAAATCCAATTTCACTGTTACTACTTATCGAAAATCTGATATTGTTTTAAAAAATGTTTAGAAAAATACATTTTCCATGAGGAAAACCTTTTTCATCAAATTTTTTACCACTTAAATTTTAATTAACCTGCTACTTTATAGATTTTGATAAAAGTCCCATTAACCACATGTGGTCATATCCTTACCTCCACTTGCATACTCCATGACAAGGTATAGTGTTTTTTCTGTCTCAATCACTTCAAAAAGTTTCACTGTTTTTTTTAGATGGGTAAAGGAAAAAAGAGAAGTTATTGAATGAAGAGGGAAAATATAAAAAATGAAATCAAGATGAAATGTAAAATGAAACAATTTTATGTTTCAAATATGAAAATACTGATACACAAAGACAGAAAAAAGGTAATTATTTGAGTTTTCTCAAATGGATTTAGCAGATCAATCCAAGCAAGTGAAAGCAGTTATTTTCAGTGTTAAAAAAATAGGGCTGTTTCAACTAAGGAAAAGTATGTTCAGCAGGTCAAATGTATTTGAAACTGAAAGTAGTCAATTATAACATAAGAAAAAAGGAGTGGGGAGTGGCAAAGAAGACCATTGACTGTCAGAGGCTTCTTTGACACGAATATGACAACAATTCCAAAATGATTTTTTAATTCCATTTCCTTTTCTTTAAATTCTAGAAACAAGCTTGAAAAAAAAAAAAAGATTTAGATATGTGTAGGAAAAAAAATATACCGTGCCCAAGTAGGAGGAAAACACAAATTTACCTATGTTTGGGTGGTCAAGCATCTTCATAATTCTCACTTCACGAAATAGCTAAGGAAGACAAGAGGAGAAAACAATAAATTTCTTCATAAATGGGGTACTGACGCTGGCAATTCAAACTTGTTAAAAGTTGTGTCACATTCCTCTATAACACACTTGGTGGTAATTATCTCGTAGTTTACAATCAATGAGGTTGATTTTGTCCAATATTTTATAATACATTAAGCTGAGCAGCAAAATTTCCCATATTGTCGTTGCTTAAAAAAAAAGGTGATAATTACACTTGATGAAATGGATTTTCTCAACACTATAAGAATGGGGATATAAGTTTAAAAACAAACTATTAGCACATGAAGACGTGCCTTCATCTACACTTTTTTTGTTATTTCAAACCCTAAAGCAACGATTTTGTTCAATAACTTTAACAATTACTATCAAAAAACCATTAAAGTAATTCCTGTTTTGAGCAATAAAATATTTGAAAAATTATAGAAGCAAGGATATAATTTACTATTTGAACGAATAATTAAAGCTTGGAGTCTGGCTTGAAAGGGTGAAAGGCAAAATCTGGGACATTCCAATAATTTTATGGTGGGTTGCCCCTTTACATGAATAAGTGCAAGTTTTATTCTCAATGGACAATATATTGATCGCATGTTTTTTAAATTAGGGGGAGGAGGGGTTTACATTTGAAAATTGCAGAAAATAATTAAACAATTTTTTCCCTGTGTGCATTGTGTTTTACTTAGTTGATTTATATCCAGATGACTTGTTGATTGAGAGCCAAATCAGAAGCCTTTTATAATTAAGTTGGACAGGATCATTAGAGAGAAGTTAAATAAAGATAATTATTTGGGATACCCCTTAAATGTCTGTTGTAGATAGAATAATGTTCCTTTAGGTTCTCTGGTATGTGGCAATTTTCTTTTCTCCGCTTCAGATCACACACTGTGCATATCCATCAACTATCTCCAGTAAAACATTCCACATGTTAGTCCCCTAGCAGGATCAGGCCTGAGTTAGACAAATACCACCTACCCCAGATCCCATTCATTAGGCCAGTTCACTTGGGTCCCCCCCTCCCTTATATATGGTATATTATTTCATAGAATTTAAATTTAGAAGATAAGACGACTTTAAATAATTCGAGTGGAAGCTGCTCAAAATAAGGATATGTAGTTAAGACTCAAAAAGCTGTTGCCAATTGTTTCAAATGGTTAATGAAGGCAAAACTTGTGGTTTACAGTAAAAATGATTGAATGGACTTCATATAATGTTGAATATTTCTTGCAATTTTAAATATCAATCTCATATTTATTGCAATATTTTAATATCAATCTCATTATAAAACTTTTTCAGAAGTCTCTGATGCTTTAAAGTTAGATTTATGAACAATTACAGAGCATATCATGACAAAGGGTTCCAACTTAGCAGCATTCTTCTCATGTATACAAAACTCACCTTTTGAAGACCAGAGGGGTTCAGTTGAGTTTTATCAATAATTTTGATCGCAACCTGCAATACAAAACAGCATACCTTTCTGATAATTGATAATAAAAGTTGCCCCTTTTATTTTTGGTTTATTTTTTTTTTTGTTTTTTTTTTTTTTTTTGGGGGGGGGGGGGGGGGTGCTGAGGTAGCTAAATGTTCTAGTACTTATGATCAATATACATTTTAATGACATCAGGGGTCAACTGAAAATTCAATAAGCATCAAGTTTTATTCAGTTCAAACTGGCATTATAGAATTAAAAAAAAAAAATTACTGTTCTGGCAATTATATAAATTTATTGATAAAGATCTTACAATATGTATTGAAGTTTTGACATCTTATTAATAGAAGGTAAGTAATGAAATATGTTCTGTACAACACTTTACAAACCTCTTTGCCAGTAGGGACATGTTTGGCAAGTTTTACTTTTGCAAAGTTTCCTTTGCCAATTGTTTTGATGAGCCTGTATTTCCCTATATGAGGTTCATCATTGGCTCTTGACCTTGAAGAAGTTAATCTTGATATGGATGCTGAGGTTGGATTCTCGTCAGAGCCCTAGAAATTAAAATAAAGAGATAACATTTATGTCCATTATGCAAATTATGACAGCGCAATATTTTTTGCAACATTTAACAAATTTTGCAATTTAGTTTCACCAATTTTTAAATCTCATTTCTGAAGTACCTGTGTAACAAGTGTTCTTAGTGGCATCATTATCTTGATCTCTAGACCTAGACCTCTTATTCAATATAAGGCATGTCACCAAAAAAGAAAACTTTGCTGGCCTAAAAAAAAAGTAAATTCTGAGTGTCCAAATTGTGAAATATATGCCATATTCAGAGATGAAAACATGTCAAAAACTTACAAACAACATTCCATTTTGACCTTCTGAATTATACTCATTCCAAAGGATAAGTGTTTCTATACTATTCTTGAACTGCAGTTGCTAAATAGATAGGCCCCATATCTCCATTCCTATTAAAATTGGTATAATTGAAATGGTCCATCTGAAAACTGAATGAATGATTAGCCATTACCAATAAATGCCTGTCTCCCCAATTAAATAAGAACTTGTATTGGCAGATGAAAGTGAATGAATCACATTAAACATTTTGTAATCAGTACAACAAACAGTTCAGTATAACATTGCATTTAACTAAAAGGCAGAAAAGAGGATAGAAATGACCTGAACTGAACTACCAGAGAATGGCAATATTTTCTTTTATAAGGCTAAGCTATCTCTATCTCACTCTTTCTAATTTTTAAATTGGGAACATTTGCAAGTAAAAACAGTTTTGTAATAAATAAAGTATAGCAACATAAAAATTACTAGCATTACTGCTGAAATAGTGCATCCCCTTAGCACCAGCAAGATCTTATAAAGTGAAGTCTTGTCTGTCTCACGTCTGAAATTGCCTCTAATGGACCAAAATAACATGATTTAGCATTTACAGGGTTTCAGACTTAGATTTTGGTATTGAAAAGAATAAAATTTAAACATTCTCATGCAGTCAGCTCTAGATTTCTACTAAGATAAAAGTGGCCTTTGTTTCAGCATCTGCCATGCTTACATCAAATTTTGGCAGTATGTCACTTCTCTTAAATTAAAAAAAATATCATTATAACCAACCAGATCAACCATTTCAATAATTATAGTTATTGTTACTATTAAAAACAATCACTGTCATGATTTCCCCAAGAGGCACTGAAAACATGGTATGACCCTTAAGTGTGCTGCCAATACCCTCTCAATGCTGACTTCACAAAAATGTCAGCATGCAATAGCTAGTCAGAAATTTATGACCAGATCATGTTTTTATCTGTACCTGAGCTAAAAATCATTGCCAATAAACTAAAAATGCTTATTGACAAACAAACAGATTATAATGCTGATAAGTCTAAAAAAATGTATTCAGTTTTTAACTGAAAGTGTCCATTTGGCCACTCACAGCGGCTTTATGTTCTGTGCTCCTGCCATAGAGCTGCTGTCAGCGGCTCTATGGCTCTATCAAATAGGAAAAGAAAGGTAATCCTAACCAAACCAAAAGAAAAACATGAATGCATTCAGTTAAAGCACGAGTTACATTCAAAAGCCAATTTGAACAGTCCGATTCCCTATATATGAATTTCTTCAATATTATAAGGACACATTTTCTCTTATATGAAGTGGTTGTTAAAAAATTAATAATTTAATACTATAATCTTACAACTCAAAATTCAAGATTGATAGAGTATCATTAAATATCTTAAGAAATAAGCGCCAAACATGTTTAATATATGTAGATTACATGAGGTTGAAAGGGGATGAAAAAGGTAAAAGCTGCACATTTGAGTCAAGCTCCAAAGATGCAGTACTTGTCCTAGTGACTTCATTGAAAAAACTACTGAACTTATTCCTTAAATGACTAGTGGCAGGTGCAAATTTTATTCTTGTTTTTTTCACATATCCAGAAAATCCAATTTTCCAGCTGCAAAACATTAAGACTTTGACGAAAAAAAAAAATGTCTTTACTGATAGAGATAGAAATTTTAAAGGCTTGATAATGAAGGACAAGTTATACTATTTGACAAACTTGGAAAGTGATTTTTTTTTCCAACAATCTTGCTTTAAGTAAATTTTATAACTATTCTACAAGTTCTCAAACAAAAATGTTATGTATAAACTTAATATCCAGTCATAGCTCTTTCCTATAGATTTATAATGTAAACTGACACTGCTGTGTGACACCTAAAACCTGTCCAGTCCTTTATAGTGAATCCGCTTAACTATGGCAAATCAAATTAAAGTTGATACATCACTATAATTAATTACTAGACCCATGCCCTTCAACGGGTCATGAATTGATAATAAAGTAATCATCAGCACCTGCGTACTAAAATCATTCACTAAATGGTGTGCTATGAATCATTCAACAAGAACTTGATCAGTAACACTGATTTTGATTCCCTAAAGCCTTATCACTGGCAATCCCAACAGTAGGTGATTAAGATGACCTACTTTCCCAATAATTTCAACTGTTTGCCATTATAAGCTAATAACTAACATTCATGAGCAGGATAGGGAATGCAATTTCACAGAGTTATGCTACCAAGTTGGAAGTCATGAACTCTTCTTTAAGTTGTTCTTCTGGTATTAAGAGTTAGCATCTGAAAGAATGCATATAAGTGTGAAATTTGAAGTAAAAAAAAAAGTGAAACATATTGACATGATATGCACATGGAAAAACATTTTCGACAAAATTATTCAGTTCGGCTTAGGTATTCAAAATGCTTTGTATGATTTCCCACATATAACTATTTGTGAAATCGCATTCCTATTAGATGCTTATAGTTATATAAATATCTTAAAATAAAAATACAGGTAAAGTTTGATCATTAGTTGGTTAACAAGGGCATAACCTATTAAATTGGATTTTAGCTTTAACCATTACTATAATGGTGAACTATCATGAGGAATGTATTATAGCTCTAGGGAATTACACTTGAGACAAGGGTTGGTAACAGTAAAAAGGAGAAAGTTGAACATCTTGAGATTTCTGAGCATCTAATTTTTAAACTTTGCTTTTATTTCAACATGAATTTTTGCTAAAAATGGATCACTCACGAATAATCATAAATCATTTTGTAATTTTGTGGATTTTTTCCCCTACTTTTGCCCATGTCTTCAGCTGTATTTCTGAAAGAAATGGACAAGTCTAATAAATAAACTTTGAAAATATTATTGCTATTGCTAGCAGTGATGTGTCCCAGATATGAAAAATACATTGTTTTCTTTAAATTACAGGCAGCAGTATCCTTGCCCTCTAAACTCCCTATCTCAGCAAATTCAAAAATAACTCGCCCCTTGAATTGATTTGTGTAAAAACATGACCAGTAATGATATAAATATCCAATAATCTCAGTCATAACGATAGGCAATCTATCATTTGTGCACTGAAAAAGTGAACTGCTCTGCTGGCATAATATAAAAATTAGGTCAAATTCTGACTCGACTGTTCAATCTATGTAGTTAAATACCATGAAGATGCTTTTCTGGTTCTACTGAGAAGGACTTAGGAATGGGTATGGTACTTCTATACTAAAGAAGGCTTTGTTTGATCTGGCCATAGAAAAAATTTGGGTTTGGTTTTTATTAGTGCCTTAAGCAAGCATAAAACATTTTCTAACAGTGCATTACTGATGAAAAAAGCCATGGCATCATATACCCTAGACCTATATCATATCTTAATATACTAACCCAACATACCCAATAAGAAGTCCTAACATCTTTAGAACCAAAATGTGCGCAAGAATATTGAATAGCAAATATCTTTCCTTGCATTATCTTTTTGCAATCTATGCCCCTTGATTGACAATTGAGATTTAGACCTAGTGAAAGGTTGTTGGAAAAAAAAATGGCCTCCCTTCAGTGACTGTGTTTACAGACCAAAACAATGTCTTTCAAAATATGCAGATATTGTAATAATTATTTCTTCAAGACAGGAATTTATGAGAACCATTTGATGTTTAAAGAGAAACTTTATTCCTTGCATTTTAAATCTGGAGCTTTGGGTAGAAATACTAGACAGATCAAGATTTAGCTTTTTTAGAATAATGTCAGTCAATAGGCCTGCTGTAGGCTAGTGGGGTATGGGTTTATATCTGGAGCCTGCCTAACAGCACTGTCTTAATTGACAATTTCTCTGAAAGAAATTCAAGATATTACTTGAGGTCTCCTACAGTTCTAGAACGCTAAAAATAATGGGTAAATTTGCAGATATTGGTCCAACTCACTTTAAGCTACACAAGTGAATTTTTTGCGACGAATTCGAAACTTCTAGTTTTAAAATGGGATTTTAGAACAACACAAAAATGCTTCTTATGTATATCTTGATAAGTATTTATTTGCGATGAATATAACTTTCATATTCGTGTTTAGCATATCAAATTCATTAAAAAAAATACAATTTCTAAGCTTACAGTGAGTTGGGCCAATAACTGCAATAAAACCAAATAATGTGTAAAAAAAATTGTTTAAAATCTATGCCAGATCTAGACAAACATGTTGCCTCTAGAGCTTTAGTAGCCATTTTTTGTTGTCAAATACTAAGTAACGATTCTGAACAGATGTCAATCTATGAATTATTCAGAAATTTAGGAGTACTAGGGGCTGCTGATTCAGTTCATATCCGAGTACTTTTTTTACCTTTACATCAACAAGTTCCAAAGAAAGCATGACATGTGTCCCGTGGTACTATAACTAGCTGAACTAAGGACTTGGGACTTTTAAATTATAACAAATGAAATATGAATATCTCTTGTACTATTTGTAACAGATTTGAGCTATTTTCGCTCTTAAAATCAATATTTGTAAGAAAAGCATAGGCATGAGTGATTAGTGCATGGTGGTGCACTAAAGGTAATGATAAATCCAGGTTTAGGAGTTGGTCCTAGGTGGCTTGCCTTTTAAAATTAAAAATGAGTAGCCAAGTTTGCATGGCTCTACATCAAGGCTGAGTCAAAAGCTTTACTTATAAATTCAACCATAGTCTAAGTTTACATAGATTTTGGTCTAGAATTACATCGTTTAATTCTACGTGTTAAATGTAAACATAACGAGCAGAGAAACCACAGAACTTCAGCAGAGGAACCAGATAAAATTTCTTATGTTCATAACAGGGTTGCCTGTCGTTTGAGATCGTCTTGATTGCCAATTTTAATCTGGATTTTTTTTTAACATTTCGTGATGATAATTCCACATTCTAACATAAATTATAATTACCTCTTTCGTCTTTGATGAACTAACATGTCGTTCAACAGGCACCGACTCGTGTACAGTGTGCAGAGGAGGTCTTGGTGCCGACATCTTGAATTCACAAGTTAGAAATTGTCAATATCAACAAATAATTCTCGATAAAGCAGTCATAAATCCATATGAACAATACCGAGCATGCAATAAAAACTCCAAAGCCTCTTAAAGCACTGTTGCTTTCTTATTTTGAGAAAGACAAGTGGCAGTTTGTTGATCTCAAGACTACTCTGCTCTGCTAGGCTCCTCGGCGAGCCCGGAAACGGGTAGCTAGGGCCAAATGTTGCCTTCCTGATGGCACTAAATGATGCTCTCCTGGCAGTATATCATTCTGCGGTAAATGGCTGGACATGAATATAGTCTTATCTGTCGACAATTTTAGTTTGGGCCATAATTAAACATTACCACTACACATCAAAGCACCAATTTCACTGCTGTTGCTGTTGAGAGACAACCATCTCACAGAAAAATGGCCGACTCCTCTTCGTACCAAAACGAGGGTGGCTGCGCATGGAGGTCAAACTCACAGCTCAGTCTGATTGGCTCCCCTGAACAAATTATGACATCATACTTCGGGAAACAGCTGAGACAGGAGCGATCAACACTGTAAAATCGAAGTGTCGGGATCTATCACAAAAATCAGTAGCTTATTTATCTCTCTTTACAATTGAAACGGCCCTTTTCTATCTGATCGTCGCGTTGGAAAATGTGTGGATGCTAAGGGAAAGCTTTTATGAATGATCGGCATGTTTTACTATGCTAGGGATACCAGTTGTATGTTTTAAAAAGCCACCGCCCACTTTGTTTATGACGGTAATCCCCGGGTTATAACTTAGTTAAGTTTTTTTTTTTTTTTTTTTTAAGCCATTCATTGTAACATGCATTAACTAATCTGCTTGGTTTTTTGCATGGTTTTTGTGTGTGCGTATTGTTATTTAATTTCCATCGTAGAAATATTCATATTATGCTTTTAATGTCATAATTATACGGTGTTCTCTACTCTTCCAGTGCGTGAACTAATCCTCACATCATTGTTTGGGAAGCGAATTATCCCGGATTAGCTGTTCATTTGTTCCTATTAGATCGAAACATTCCAAGCACTATTTTTTTTTTTTTTTTGTTAGACTCTAGAGGGAAGGGGAGTCTCTTAAGATTTCGATATCTATGGACAGCTGAAGGATGAAAGTGGAAATATTGTGTACGAATTGCATCCTGTTTTGGGATTTTTGATTGGTTTCTCGGATAATCTTATAACGTGTCAATGGAAGGCAAAAGAGAGAAAAGAGAGAACATGACAAGAAATGTGGCATGAGAGAGAGATAGACAGACAGAGACAGAGAGTTTGTCCCTACGATCCATAATTGTATTAATAGCTAAGCCGGGAAGCCTCTCTTGTGGTAAGGTCCTACCATTTCTATCTGTAAGCTAGATGAATAGAAGAGAAGAAGATGAGTTGACATGAGAACTGCTGGCTTGCCTAAATGCAAACTAACTGGGGTGATGAATGCTCAGTTCTATAAGATACATGATTATGAGATTACGGATAAAATGTAACAGGGAATGAAAGCGGGGTTGTTTGAGGTTGGGGATAGGAGTGGGGACGTTCACGTAATTAATTTGCCCTTAATGGTTTATCCTCGTTCATATATTTGCGATCGTTAATGGAAGGGGTAGAAAAGTCTGGCTGCGCTAAAAATATTGCTCCACGATGAAAAAAGAAATATAACTGTTCAAGGTGTTGGGGGAATCCTATGTAGTAAATCATGAACATGTATTTCTGAAAATAAAATTGTTATTTAGGTTTATGTTTCTTGGTCTTATAAAATCACTGACAGTTTACCATGAAGTTGCAAGGCAGGCTTTGTTCAATTATAGTAAAACATTTCCCTTGAATAAGACTTCATGCTGCAATGTGAATATCATTCTGTTAAAACAATAACCCGAGGGAGACAATTACGTCATTTTTAATTATGAATTTTGTGATTACAAAGAAAAAAAATGCTTTGTAATTTATTGTTGCAGGATCCACATGCATAGTGGTGACGCGAGTAACCACACTATTGCTTTTTTAAATACATGTAACTGGTTTGTGTGCCTTTGCACTACCATCTCCTTACATCACCCCACCCCACCCTCTTCACATGCACATACACGCCTACAATAGTCGCGACCACGTTCCAATAGGTTGTGATGCTAGACATTTAAAAATATTTAAAGTAGCATACTGTACCAGGACAAAGCTGCCTCGGATAACTGGGTTTCAATAAAGTTAATTTGTGTACTTGAAAGTAAAATATGTTTGTATAGAAAAGTAAATAGTGAATATTTCAACTGAGATTTAAATCTTAAAGTGTAAGCAGAAGTATCCGAAACAATCGTCCCAGATTAGGAGATTTTATCCGATCCAAGTTTGCCTAGAAAGGTGTAAAAGATTGTCCCTTGATTGATCATTAATTAAGGATGTACCCAATTTTATTGTTTGCTTTGTTCTCTTTTATTTTATTTTTATTTTATTTATTTATTATTTTTTTTTTTTTTTTTGTAATGGAGCAAAGCAACAATGCAGAAATACGTTCTATTTTAATTTCACACTTCCTGAAAATGCAAAGTAAAAATGGCGCGCAACCCAAGAAAATAGGAACCAGACTTGTATGTTGCACTGCGATACATACTTTGGAGCGAAACATTTTAGTATGGAACAAGTTAGAACTGTTCCGGTACATAGTTGTTAGAGTACGATAAAGCTTCTACAGTTTACTTATAATTCAAGGGTCTAGGATTATCATATTTCTGTACGTGTCCGGTATTAATTTTTTTTTTTTTTTAACTTTTCATATGGGTCAGCGAATACAAGGTACCATCGAGTGGTCTGAGAAATTTGTTGAGAACTACTGTATTTGCTAAAAAAAAAAAAAAAAAAAAAAAAAAAAATTAGTGATTTATTAGTCAACGTACATCAGGGTTCAGCTTGCTAAGACAGCCATTGTTTCATATTGGTTGGTTTATGGCCAGCTTTGTCGGCCAGCCTCATGCAGAGTTCTCCCCAAGCACATCATTCCATTTACATTTAAAAAAAATCAATGCCATGAACAGTGTCCCTTCCGAGCCATCGCTCATTTAACTTTCTTTTTCTGTAATTTTCACGCGTGAATGTATATTTGATTATTTTGTGTACAATATTGATACTCAGAAAGTATCAATAGGTTCTCTCTGTCTCTCGTTCTCCCGCTTCCCTCCGTCCTCCTTTTTTCTTTTGTCTAAATCCAAATTATTTGCTAAAAAAAATTCATGATAAAGGCAAATATACAAATTTAAAATAGCAAAAAGAGTGCAAAGAATCATAAGTTAGCATGCCTGCCGTATACTGCACATATAGTATACAACCTGTGTAGCCGTACTCAAAGTAAACTGAGCATTTCTTTACGGATACAGTGGAATCCGCTTAAAGTAAACACCTTTTAGGGAAACTCGAGTGCAAATATTAGCATGCCTGCCGTATTACTAAAACCACCTGTGTAGTCATAGTCAAAGAGCAAAACGGAGCATTTTTTACAGATACAATGGAATCCACCCAAAGTCAGCATCAAAGTTTAAGGGAAATTCTTGTTTAAAGTAATTTTTATTTGGCACTTCTACTTCTATTTATTATTATTATTATTATTTTTTTTTTACTATGGTATAAGTCAAGTCTTGCTCAAAGTCAACCAGTGTTTTTTTTTTTTCGATGTCGAGTTGTTGATTTTATACGGATTCTACATTATACGACAATCGGATCCCATCGCATGACTATTGCATCACGAAGCAAAGATAAAATCCCTTATTCAACAACCAACCATCACTAAGATAGAATTAAGAACTGCAAGAACTGTGCAATCGAGTTGGAGTTAAATGTGGTGCGCTTGGCGTTTTTGTTAACTCCCAGAATCTGACATTATCCAGGGCTTCCTTTCAAGGCCCATTTAGAGCAGCATATGCAATGGCTGAATTTACTCACGTTATTAGAGCAATTCGTGCTCTTTTAATTATATTTAACTCATTAATTCTTTTTCCTCCTATCTTCATCTATCATGAACGTTCTCTAGGTCTTGAATACACTGTATCAATTTCTCGTTGAAACATGCAATTCAATTAAAAAAAAAATCTCGATACACACTGCTCTACTAAACTTAAAAAAAAATGCTCTATATTTAAGAAGGCCGGTGAGAGTGAGACACTCGCCGTACTGTAAAACGATTCACCTAAATGTTTGTTCACAGCAGTGAGGACGATACTCACAGGTGCTCACTTCTCCGTTCTTAACAACTGTCAATGCTAGACACCTGCTGCAGATGAGAGGCAAAATGGTCGATGGGTATGGGTCACTAGTGTCTTATTACACACAAAATTCCAATACATATACTTCACCACAGACTGATCAGCAGTTTTGACTTTACATTACTAAGTACCAGTACACAAAAAAATCTAATACCTTTGCTACAGACTGATCTGCAGTTTTGACTTCACATTACTAAATACCAGTATCCTCCCAAAAAATTCTAATACCTTCACAGATTGATCATATTTATAGTTTGACTTTGCAAATTACATTTCTAAGCATACAAGATCATTATTTTCAGTTTCAAAATTATTTTCCTGTCCTCCCTCCCTTTAATCTACATCCTACTCTTCCTAAATCTCGCTCTTCACCGGGTGATAAATGACAATCATCATTGTATATGGTTCTGTGCTCTTTGAGCATCCATGTACATGTAATTAAATTCTAACACACATACAACATAAAACAGATGCTTTGTATATATGCCAGTGGTTTATAACCTGCACATCGCTTGCCTTAATAGAAAATGTTAAAATTTGGGTACTATAAAGAGCTGTCCATGATTTTGTTTTATAGAGACCCTTTTGGGAAGTTCAATATTAAAAAACAAAAGATTATGGTATTATAGATGACCATAAGGACAGTGTCAATTTAATTCTGAACTACTGTACAGAGGTATAATTATCAGCACAGTTCTTTTGGTACTCCTATGAAGGAGAGAGGTCTCATGCATTGCTAGGGCAGGCTGCTTGTCAATTCAAGACCACAATTTATTTAATGAAACAGCACTAATATGTCCCTGTACTTTCACATTATGATGAGACAGGATATGCTAACTCGTGTTTCACGGGACTATACCATGATTAATATGACAAGACAATGTCACTGAATTCATCGCTCCCTTTCTTCATACCAAAAATTAACCATAAACACAGCTCTTCTCATTATCCACCCTCCTTACTACCAAAAGTTAGCAGGAGCTAATGTGAAGCATGCAAAGACACAAATATCTAGACCTGGATTCCACAGCTTCTTTCACTATAACATCATTCTCAGCCTCTTAAGCATTTTACAAAGTAATTGTACACCAAAGCGCTTCTTGCAAGATGGCAGATCTGTCCAACTGAAGTATTCCTTATTATTTTTGTGGTATAACAGAGGACAAACTTTATAGCTTTAATAATGGGTGCCCATCACAACTTTAAGCTTTTGAGATTATAAATAAATTACAGACTGAATATATCAACCCAAGTAAACTAAAATATAAAACATACATTACATGGAAGCAAGTTGCTTCAAATCTTATCTGATTCAAAATAAAATTAAAAAAAAAAAAAAAAAAAAACAACTACATTATATAAGAGAAATTTTATTTATCTTAATTTTTATTTCACATATCTTCCCGGAAATAAATGGTTTAAGCAACATGTACAGTATACATGAAAAACAGACATACTGCTACATTAATAAAACATATTTTAAAAGGGCTCAAAACAAGTTTTGCTTTGAAGAAATCTTTTACCTAAAAATGTATATTATACAAATGAATGTCAAAAAACAAATATAAAGTATATAATTCTTTTGTAGTTTGACTTTCACAGAAGGCAGCATCATAATTAAACTTACAACAAAAGCAATATTTGCAGGGAGTTCTTCAAGTACAATCCTTAATTTTGTACAACTCCATGAAAGTAAAAAAATTCACATGGTTTGCATACACCTTTTGTCTATCCAAACTATGAATAATAACATTGGGCATTAAAATCAATAAACATACACAAGTGTAAAAGATGATGCTTTCAAGAGGCTATATTAAAAAGCTTTGACCATTGTTGACCTATTTTTAATTCATGGCTGTCCCATGGAAAACTCTCAAAAAAGTCGGTCTTCATTATCTTTCCTCATTTAATTTCACACAGTCAAACCATCATATGCAATCTCATATAGACTTACAAACAAGCTTAAAGCACCACACTCATTTTTTTTTCTAAACCATATTACAAAACAAACAAACTAGGTCTCCATATCCGAAAGGTCTTCCCAATTTTCCTGTGGGGAAAAATGAATACAACATGTTGAATTAACACATTTTTAGTTGGGTTGAATGAAATGTTTAGAAAAAGAAGCACAGGCATAGCCATTAAATGATAAACATTTGTGACAAACCTGTTTTGATCAAAAAGCTCATAATTGTGTTCCAATATTTTCTTTTCTTTCCTTTGAAAATGACTCTGCCTAAACAAAAAAGTCACAATGATTTCTACAGTGTGTAAAATTTTGGAGAAGGCTATAAACCCCCCGCCCCCAATAAAAGCAATGACAGGTATAAACATTCCTGCCTTCAAACTACTGATTTTCCTAGTTTAACAAAAAATAAGTTTTATTATGATCAAATGATTATGTCAAATTAACATAACATCAAGCTTTTGGTATCCCTTCTATCACTTCATACAACATGAAAAGGAATTATTTCCTCGAAGATAAAGAGACTAAGTACAGCCCATAAAGTGATATAAAAGAACTGCAAGACTTATGAAGTAAAAAATGCCCCATTAATCATAAAACCTTTTTCTTATTTGTTAAAAAAATCTATTATCTCTACATATTAAGATTTTTCTTACATTTCTTAAACAGATAATGAGCAAACATTTGAGACTCATTCAAAAATCTTTGACTATTAAGTGAACAGTTTTTACTTTTATGTCATATTTGAAGTCTTTTCAACACCACCCTTTCACTGTGAACCGTAAAAGCTCATAAACATAAGCTGAACTAGAATTAAATCTGGAAATGAAGGTTTATCTCATCACATGTCACAAGCAACTTTTGCTGTAGTAAACAAGTTACCTATCTAGAATAGACCAACTTTACACATTGGAATCGATAAGGAGAAACTTTATGGGCTACACTATTCTCAGATGGTAAAGGCTGTCAAGGGGCACAAAAATTAAACCAACAGATGATCTGTGACAATTCTAGATATCATACCTAGCATTTCACGTCATAGAAATGCTGGTTTGACTACTAAACTGTTGCACTTAAGTGAACAAAGTGAACAGGTGTAAAAAGTTCTCCAAAGAATGATAGTTGAAGTAAACAAGGGGCTAATATAATATATGATAATATCAAAATAGAGAGTCAAGATATTGAGTTGAAACACATATTTGAGTTATGTGAGTAAAAAATAATAAAATGTGGAAAAAAAAAACGAGACAAACCAAAGAATAAAGCTTATCAGCACACTAAAGTAAACATTTTTTTTTATTGAAATAAATTTAGTTTGATGGACAGCAAAAACTTACGTCTGACTCAAAACCAGCCCCATCAATCACCATACTGTCTGAACCACCAGAATCGGACTCTAAATAGGATGAAAGAAAATTAAGCAAATTATTTCAATCTGTTGTATAAGAGCTTCTAAAGAGTAAAACTAACCCAGTAGACTCAGTATGCCATTTGTCATATTTTGGTTCTCTTCAGTGCAATAGCAAAATTGAAATTTAATCCTATTTAAAAAAAAAATTCTTACCAATAAATTGATAAATGTACTTTCCAAAATAACATAAAATGTCAACACAAATGTGCAATAAAAGCCTTATTTTTGAGTCTTACAGACTCTTACCATGCAATTAGGTTAAAGGTTATTTAACAAGTACAATAGACATGGTGACTTAATTGGGTCAGGTAGTAAATAAACAAGCACAAATATATGTTGGCTGGAGGTATACTATCATACAAATGATTTTGAAGCAGTAAGTTTTTAAAAACTTGTAAAAATTTTCCAAGATAAAACCAAACAAGATTCAAAATTACTGAGGAACAAAGATATAAAGTTACAAGACATGGCAAGAAGGAATGTTTAATGTGGTTTTAAAAAAAGCCAGTCTTTGTTCCTCCTGGGGAAAAATGAAGGCAATATGAATATCCACTTTTTTATCCTTTTTTAAACAACATACCATCTTGATATACAAGCACAGGTTCTGAGGATGCATCTGTTTCTTCACTATCTGGTGTACGATTCTGAATAAAAGAAGAGATTTTTTTTTCAATATGTAAATGATAATAAGTATTGCTTTCAAAAATAGTGATGACTAAATTTAATCTTCATTAACTTCACAAATGATCTATTTAAAAAAATGCTTTCTTACTTCAAATGTGCAAATAAATTTGATAGCTTTAATATTTCTGAAAGATACCCTTAGAGTCTTATTTTTTTTTCATTTTCCACTACATCAAAGATAGAATAAACATCAACCCCCTCCCACACACACATTTGCACTAAAAAGCTACATCACCACAACTTACAAATTTGACCAACTCCAGACGACCTTTTAACTGCAACATTCTGGGATAAAATCTTTGTCTCGAAGCCAATGTTTGGTAAAGCCTATTTAAGGTATCCATTATTTCTGGCACCTGCAGGATAAACAATTTAAAAGATTATAAATTAATACTTTCTCTTTGTCAAATTTCATACTCAAATAATGTCCCTTACTTTCACATGCTTCTTTGTTTCTCAAAAAATTGATTTATTTTAAACGAAATAAAAAAACGCCTTTTTTGTTTAGGAAAATATGAGAACCAAAATCTTCTTTGGTGTTTGTTTTTATATGATTCACAATACTTCCCTTTAGCTTAGGTAAATATTATAAATCTCATAAACAACGGAAAATAATTCTAATGAAGCAGTCCTATATAAAGCCCGTAAATAAAGATTAATCATGTACAAAATCAAAAAACGCCTGTCAACTTTTGTTTTTTGGCCATGCAATGAGAAAAATGTACATCCCTTGACAATTGGAATGAGCAAGGGAAAACAAAAAGAAAAAACGACTTGATGTTTTGATCTGATATCTAATATAACAAGTGATAGAAGCATGTAAGATTGAGAAGAGGGGAAAACACTTCACAGCATGGTAATAGATGATGAGGAATAGAAATTGCAGCCATTTAATAACAACTCAAAAAATGATGAATAAATACTGCAAGAATTTACTTACTATTGCAAAAAATGATGGATAGAGATTGAAATCATTTACTAACAACTGCAATGTTTTCTTCCACATAGAACATTTTAAAAAGCTTCTCAAAATCTAAACTGTACACTTCTTTATTCCTGCAAAAAATTAATTAAAAAAAAGATGCATGTACATTCTCCCTTAACAGTATCCATTAGACACACCAACATACATTTGTTTTAACTTTTGAATAGCTACATTCAGAATGATTTGGATTTGAAATCATGAATCTAAGGGAAACATTCAACATAAACAAAGCTTACCGATAAAATATATGACGTGTGTGTGGCGATGAGGGCTGTTGTCCATCTGCTTAAGCTTAAAGCACTAGAAAAGAAAAAAAATACCAAATGAAAGAGGAAATTAAAAAAAAATTGATATCATACAACATACCCATGTATAGATTTATCAGTGTGAGAGATGAATCAATTTTATTAAAACACCAGAGTTTTTTTTTTTTTTTTGATTTGATGTTTTAGCTAGGGAAAATAAAATAACAGCCAAAAATACCAGAAGTTATCTCAAAAAAATATGCCTTTAAGTTTCTGTTTTGCAACCCAATACATTATGTCAGACACACAAAAAAATAAGAAAACTCACTGCTGAGCATGACCACTCATGCCTCTGTCGATTTCTTTCACAAGTGGGATAACAAATGATACTGGCAGCCGCCTGATGGTATTCCTTACCACCATTTCGTTTGTTTCTTGAAAAACACCCTTTCAAAAAAATATCATATAAAAAAAAATTGATAAAGCAAGGGAGCAAATCCAGGGTCTTAAATTTAATTTAAATACTGTATTCGCTCCAATAGTAGCGCCGGGCGCGTGAAAATGAAGGGGGGGGGGTGTGTGCATCTAAAGGAATGTTTTGGATGACTTTCTTCATAGACAAAGTGCCACCGTTTCCGCCCCCCCCCCTCTAGTTAGTTTTAGAGTGCCATGGTTGGGTGAAGAAAGCGACGCGTCATTCGAGTCAGATGACTACGAGGACTGCACTAGTCCAGGACATTAACCTCAGACGCCTTAGTACTGACTTTGACATCCCCAATTTGAGATGACAATTGCAGTATCATAGTCATTCATTGTTTACATGTGTTGTCTGTTGTTATCATCAGATCTATCGCTTAATAAATGTTTTGAGTTTGAGTTTAATAAGAATCTTTTGTTCTCGAAAGTGGTGTTTTTTAAGTGTTGCTTGGATGGGAAAGGGGGGGGGCGTTTATTAGAGATGGCGCTACTAATGGAGGGAATACGGTATTCAAATATAAAATGGAAGGATTTATCACTTTACAGGAAAATTCTTATTAGCTAATAACACTGATATGAAAGAAAATATTCATTGTTACTTGGAAACATAAATGCCACAGACCAAAAAAAAAAATCCCTTCTTACTCTATTTAACCCTTTGCTGTGCACATTAGGGGGCAGACATTTTGAATGCTAAGTTCAGCTTCCTAATTACAGGGACACCTTTTTGTTTCTTTACAGCTGCTATTGACGTTAAACCTATGTAATATTGATAATTTGCACAAAACCGTGCTAAATAGTGAAATTGGTTATGAAGAGTTTTCAGTACATTTTGTATTCTATTTTACCATTTTTCTTCATTTTCATTTGAATCCTTGCATGCAGATTCACTAGAATCACTAAACAAAAAAACATCAAGAGACTGAACAGAGTGACACAACTTCGAGAGAACATATAGGAAATACATAAAAAATGTAAATAAAAAGGAAACAGTCCAACTTTCTTTTCTTAGTCTTGTTTTCATAATCCAAAACATGACTTTCATGAGCACTAACACACTAAACAGAAGAAGATGAAAATTTAGAAATCACTTCCCTTAGCACCTTAGGCCTACAAAATAAAGTTCATAAGAGATAGCACTGAGCAGAAGTTGAAAGCAAAAAAAATCTTTCTAAATCTTACTCATAATCACACACATTATAAACATAAGATCAGCCTGTTTTTTTTTTTATATAACACAACATAATTTTTTAGGACACTAGTTCACAAAACTAAAAATAATGCCATACCCGAAATACATAAATCTAGCTTCTATCATCATTCTGGTGAAGTCACTTTGCAAAGCAAAATACTCTTTCATCTATTCATATCCACCTAGATCTAGAATCTATGATTTCTTTTTCTAAGTGAGCAAAACTAAGCTGGGCTATGAAGGACCAGAAGTGGGATGTGAACAGAGGCAAAGATCCGTTTAGAACTGCAACAATAATAATTTCAATAAAAAACATGGTTCGACCTCTTGTTTATAATTTAAAATTAACTTTAATTTAGCTTTACTTTCTTTTATTTCTCCTATATCAAAGGTTATCCAAACAGTGCATTTCTTGCATATCTAGCCAAGATTCTAGGTTCTCTGGGCTGGAGTCTAGATCTAGTTATTTTTGCTTCAACTTAGTTATACTCTTTCAATTCAAGATCAGGGCTAATATCAACATCAGAGTCAGTATCGCTATTTGAAGTTTCCATGGTCAGTCAAAGATAAAAGAAAAAGGCTTGGTACAATCACAAGTCAGAGCAAGAAAAGTTATGTATAGAGCTAGTCAGAATAAATGTCGCAAGACTGAATGTTAGGGCTTCGCAAAGCTTTCTATGTCAGGGAATCCCGTGTTATTTTAGGTTGGACCTATTCAGCTCTATTTAGAATGTTGTAATTTTTTATTTTTAGTAAGGATTAACCACCGCTTTTGTCCAAAATAGAACCCTCAAACAAATGAAACTGTCAAGGCCGGGTTTTGCCAGATTAAACAGGAGGCTCGGTTCCATTTTAGGCCGGGTTTGGCAGGTTCAATTCAATGATAATTTGATATAGAACAGAGAAATCTAAAATCTTACCACTAAGATTTTTTTGTCCCCACTCAATAAACCCTGCTGTAAGAGCCTACTGAGTGTATTTGCCAAGGGTGGTTGTCTCGTAGGCCCCTCTGTGAGAGTATCAGTGCTCATTGCATTTAGCCGTTCCTCCACAGTTAACTGAACAAAGAAAAAAAATGTTTTAATAATATTTTGGTGATACTGAAAGAGAATACATGTATATATTAAATTGCCTTCATTTCCTTTGTTGAATCATTCTAAGCTTGTACAACTAAGTCTATTAAATTGGTCAAAACATACTGAAAATAACATATAAACAAGAAAAGTTGCATAGACAATTTTTCCTAAAAAATGTTTCCAATTCATATAAGCTCTCATATTTACCTCCAAAAGAAACTAAGTTTAATATACTTACATCAGAAACAGATGACCTCCTCATTCTTTTCTTGCCTTTGTTTCTAGATGCTACTTGTGTCTGAGATCCACTGGGTACCAAAGTCGTCAAATGGTCTGATATTTCTGGTCTTTTTACCTGAAACCATTAAAAATGGTAAAAATCTTTCCATTCAGTAACTTTTATAAAGTTAACTCACAGAAAAAACGGCGCATTCATAATATCTGCCATTGATCCCTATATACACTTAGCACATTTAGCCAAAGGAAAAAAAAATCTAAGAACCAAATCCAAAGCATTAAGACTTAACAGAAAACACAAAAACAGCTCACATAAATCACATTTATAGTGCGAAACAACAGGTTAAAAAAAAAAAATCAACTTATCAAGATCTGCTTAATTTCCATATAATTATCAAATGTTAACCAGAGAAATTTAAGATATTCAAGGAGGGCAATGCATTGAATGTTTATTGATTACTTCATGATGCTTGTTTTTCTTTATATGAAAAAAAAAAAAACAACAAAAAAACCCACCTGTGAAAATTCTTCTTTCATTAAAGACTTTTTGGGAACATTTACTGAGATCGTAACTTCGGGTTTTGAAGAATCAAATACCTAATAAGGAAAAAAAAAAAGAAATAAAGTAACACTACTTTAAAAAATCAAATGAGCATGAGAATGAAACTTAAATAATTAAAAAAGCGAAAATCACACGGAGGGATAGCATTTCTAGATTTATATTTATTTAGTTTAAAATCAAAGTCACTTTAAGTTTCAACATTTGTGCTCATATAAATTCAGATTTGTTCAATTTTTTTTTACATTTCAAAACGTAATAACTTTTTTGTGACAAAGTTTTAAGAGTTGCATCTATATAAAAAAATAAATTGGTAATAAAGAGAAATAACATAAAACACTGCAAGAGCCACTCATTTTTCATAAGACACAAGATATGAAATAGCATTACACAGTCTTAAAAGTACAAAAAAAAATAAACCACTATTTTAATACTGAGCCTTAACTTACCACTGTTTCGAAAACTGGTTTGAAATGATTTCCAAAGGCAGCAGATATAACTCCATTTCTTACACAGCTGGCAAAAATGGGAGCTGGGATGCCTGATGCACTAGTTTCCACATTTTCTTCGCTAAAAACAGCCTTTATGCATGTTTTTGGTAACAAGGGTTTCTTTTTTACCCTGAAGTAGAGAACATTCCAAATACCAAGTCAAAGAAAGAGTAATACAAAGCAATACTTCTAAACTCTGAAAAGAAACTAAAATTCAGTATATGGTAATCCATTTCTTGAAAATGATGATCAGGAACGACAAGCTGCTTAAAGAGACATTCATTTTTTAACACTAAAATGATTATGCAGGACATTATCAAATTTAATAGAAGTTGCTTTACCGACAGAGTGGCAATCTTTTCTTGTACTTGACTTTTACATTCTAAAATATCATTAATTGTAAATTGTAGATCAATGACAAATTGATTTGAAAATGAAACAAAAAAAATAGCAACATCTTTGCTTTGAGAACTTCACAATAATTAGTTCCTTTTATGCACAATGAGTATTTAAATCTTGTAACTAATTATCTAATGACAAAATTTCTATTGATTTTTCACTAAGCTAACCACCGTTAAGTAATAAATTATTACACTCACCCATTTAAGGTGTGCTCAAATATGTGCAATGCACCTTTTCTTGTAATCACAGCCAAAAGAAGACTCTTAAAAGGAAAAGAAGAAAAAAATATCACATATGAACGGTCAAAATCAACTTGACTCAAAACTTGAGAAGAGAAAAACATGAACATCTTGTGACAAAAGGAAAAATTGAAGAAAAGCGCAGCAGGGGAAAACAGTGAGAAAAAAATGGATGAACTAACTTAGTGACTAAAAGTAAGACCAGTGAGAGATGCCCTAAAAGCGATGAGGGACAGAGATGTGTGGAAGGTCATGATTGCCTCTGCTACAGAGCAAGGCACCTGATTGATTGAGCTAAGATAAAGTTGGAATATTTTTTTCTCTTTTCCTGATATTTTTAAGTATTTTTCATCAATGATGAGGCTAATTACTTGAAACTATTCACCTGTGCATTAGATGACCCTTGACCCATCGACAAGGAAACTGGTTCATCAGGTACAGAAAATGTTGCAATAGAGTTTCTATTTTTAGATCCATCACAGCTCCTGAAATCCTCAAAGGATACATTTAAAAATATGAGAAGAGTACCTCAATAAAAAAGAACAATGCAAACCTTATTTGCTTGAATTTTATAGAGCCAGGCAAAGGTTCAGTGACTGAATCCTGACTTGAACTTTCTGGATTTCCCATTCTCCTGGCAGGAGTCTAATAGTCTTCAGGACTGAGGAAGCATTATATCTACAACTAGACCTTGATCCAGATTTTAGATCTACTCTAGTACAATTCTAGATGCCATGATCCAGATTTTAGAGCTAGTACAATTCTAGATGCCACTAGATATATAATCCAAATCCTGATATAACTCTAAATGTAAAACGTCGCTTATTGGACTTCTTGGATATTAAAACAGGACACAATTTCTTCTAGAATTGTGTTCGCAATAGCTCAGTTTAAAAAATGCTAGACATAAATACTTTCAAAAGTACACATAAAAATTAAATTCAAAAATGGATAAAAATTTTTTAGGATTAAACATTAATAGAACTTTCACAAAGGTTAACTTTAAACAAGGTAGAGCAAAGAGTAAATGGAACAATATATTTATAAAAAAATATTTTTAAAAAGAGCAGTTTTGTAATGAAAAATGTCTATCCATTGAATATCAAATTAACAAACTACATTCTGAATAAGAATAAAGCAGTAAAACTACAAATTAGTGTATTTAATAGTAAAAGGCTTATTCTTGATAGACTTCAAGTTCTGTTCAACTCACTCAGCACTGGGGCCTATCTGTTTAAATGTTCTGAGCCACTAGCCATTTTTATGTAATTTCAAAAGATCATATTTCAAAAAGTAATCAACGCCAAAACATAACTTTCTATATTAATAGATTACTATCTAATCTACACTGCACAAAGGTTCTACATACAAGTTTTGATTGGTTTATTTTTTTATGAATTTTGAAAAAAGAAAAAATATCCCCCCACCCACTGTAAATAATTCAGATGAAAAAAAAAAAAAAAAGGGCCTGTTTGAATTTTTTACATACAATGGTTAGACATAAAGCCAGATCTAGATCTAGATATAACTTCAATAGCAAACAAAGGCTTATTTAGATCTAGATACGCAAACAAGTGAAATGTGAAAAAAAAGAGTGGTTTCCCTTCCCTAAAAACTTAAATTAGACCACTAAATTTTGGATGGAAAGTAAAATAAACATTCAAAGTTAAAACCCAGTATTTTCGGTTATCGTACGCTATGTAAGTAAAAGGGCAGCCTAGTATACCCCGTATTTGTGGTGAGTGAGTTAAAGATAGATCTAGTGACGAAACTGCTTCCCATTTTCAAGATTTGGCACATGGAGACGTTTAGATGTATTGCTCTTATGTGCTTTCCACCAGACCTAGAACTAGATTGAAATTTTTTAAAATTTGCACAAATTATTCTTGAATGTTAATGTTAGAATTAAATGGTTGGGAGTCCTCACACACAAAGTTTTTTTTAAACAAAAAATTGTTATACAATCTTACCAGACACTGATATGTCTGTCATCTAATGCCGCAGACAGAACATATGAGGCTTCTGTATTTGAACCTGTAAAGTAAACTGGCTTAAGGCTGAAAACTGGAGATGAGTGCCCTGTCAACGTCTGAAAAAAATGGAAAAGAGGTTTGAGAGATAGGTGCAAGTAAATTTTTTTTTTTAGATGACTAATTGTCAAACACACTTTTTTATTTCAGTACTACAAAGAGCACATAATTATAAGCAATATCTCTAAATAACCTGATATATGCCTTGACATAAAAATGTTGAAATCATCAGATTGAATATGAACATTAATTCCACTCAAAGTCAAATCCTATAAATTTCCTCGTACATAAGTCACAGCAGCACTTAAGAGTTTCATTTAAATCAGACATCTAGTTGTTTTTTTTCCTTTGTGATATTAGTAGCTCTTTTTTCAGTCGATACCTAAACAGATACTTGACAGACTTTAATTAAACTTTCAAAGTCTTGCCGCAAAAATGGCAAAAAAAAAGAAAACTAGCTAATTATTGTTCAGAAAAGAGCTTTGAGTTTAGGACAGAAAAATTACAAAATCAGATCACTTCCCAAGAAGAACAAAATACTCAAACCCCTTAAGAAAGAAGCATATTTCAATAAGAGCCTATATATGCACAAAATTTACAAATGAACTATTTTGAGTAAATTACCCACTTTCCTTAAAAAATTATCAAACTCAAGAAAATAAAGACATACTCAAGCACACACCTGCAAAACTGTTCTGGTTGAAAGATCCCAGAGCTTAATATTGTGACTGGCTGTGAAAAGATGCTGTTCTGAACACTGGCATAACGAGTGGATACTGGATGTGTCACATTTCCACTTACTGACGACAGATGGAAAGTAAATGAAAGAAATTAAAAAAGAAATGCCATAAATTTTCCAATTTCCCCTACCTTTCACTGCCCTGTTTAAAAAAAAATATAGGGGAAAGTGAGGGAGGGAGGGGAAGAGAGAGAGAGAGAGAGAGAGAGAGAGAGAGAGAGAGAGAGAGAGAGAGAGAGAGAGAGAGAGAGAGAGAGAGAGAGAGAGAGAGCATGTTAAAATAAATGCATCTTTATTTTTTATTTTCAGATTAAAGTCTACAAATTCCTTACTGTTTAACTTTTCCTTTCTTGAGATCCCACTGGATAACAGTCTGGTCTTCGGAACACGAGAAAAGCTCTGGGCTTGAAAGATGCCAAAACACATCATTGACCTGCAGTGAGTGCCCATCAGTCTGAAAAGTTAAAAATAAAAACTAATTTCTTCACGAACCCATTTTAAATGTCAATGCAAACTTGTTTATCTGCCCCTCCAGGAAGATGCAGCCGCATCCTGAGGCCTTCCGCATCCGACTCCGTCAGCAAAAAAAGTACTGTATATAAATGCTCTTGTAAATTCAGACTAGACAGAGCGAAGCATTTCATTACACAACCTGGTCTTTTCAGACTGCAGATGCTCTCTGAGTGAGGATAATCTCAAGCCTCTTGTTTTTATGTTCTATTACAATTTTATCGATTCTTTGTTGTAAGTGGTAATATTTCTTAATTTATTTTTAGCAATTTACACATCTTTGAAAGGTAATTTTCAAAGACATTCATGTGATTTTTAAAGCAGTTCTTGTCATAATTTTAAATAAACGCAGACTCATTATTATCAATAATAAATAACAAATTGTTGTCAAAACTTCATTTCTTTATTATTTATCATTGTAATTTATGTGTATCTTGTTTTCTTCCTTACCATTTGATCATTGAAACGTTAGCTATTTTAGGTGACGTTTGTAATTAACCCATTTTTAACACAACACTCTGCCTTGGGTGGACCCTTTCTGACTGCCACAGAGGCTGGTGTAGCATGCTAAGGTTTAAAATCAATGTTCTTTAAAATAGTGTACTTGTACATGTACATTGTCAAGTATTCTGATATATCTTTCTTCTTTTTAGCTGATTTAATGAAACATAACAACTTAATGTAGCTTTTGAACCTAACAGCATTCATACTTTTTGTGAAAATTAGGTTTTGGGGTTTACAAAAGCATGCAAGGACATGCATAAATGTCCGGGGTTTTTTACGCATAATTCCGCAGGGACAGGTTTATAAGTGATTTCTTGATAAGAGAAATGATTGGTGTTGATGTTAAAAATGGAGTACTTTAACTTTCTTATAGGCTAACAAATTCTACACTAAATAAAATTTTCATATGGAGCAGACTTTTCTCAACTCAACATCTCCCGCATTTAATAAAAAAGCAAAAAAAAAAAAAAAAATGGAATGACAAACGACAAATGTCACAAAGGAGGCACAACTTTGTTAAATCATTCTTTTAAAAGTCTTACCAATTGTGTATGTAAGGACCCTTTAGAAAAGCTATACAGGTTGATTTCACCAGATGTCGTTCCAAGAGCAATAAGATTTAAACCATCATCTGCAGCAGTATCAGATTTGTTTGAATTGAGCTTCTTTCTCTTGGATTTTGGAGTTGATATCTGAAAATACATTTAAAGAGAAAAATATAGATTACAAGGTAGAGCATCTTGGAAAGTTTTAAAAAATAGCAGCAAAGTCATTCAGGTTGTAATAACATTCATTTAACAGTAAAACAGTGACAAACTGTAACATTATGTTCATAACAAAACAATTGATTAATTTGAACTCTATGTTCCACAGCATGAATCAAGATTTAAATTTAGAGCTTTTGATCAAAAAAAAAAAAAAATATATATATATGCGAACAGTTCAATTTCGTAGGCATGTTTGTGTACATGTAACTTCAGCTTGCAGTAAATCACCCGAAGCCAAGTTCTCTACCTTACTAGAGTCCTAGATCCTAGTACAGATTAAATGAAAATTTATGTCAGAACACAAGTTTTCTGCCTAGTTCTACTCTAGTTTTAAATTTTGCTGACATTTATCAATCAACCTTTTAAATTACATTTCAAATTGATCCCAATTTATAATTTGAATGGAGGCTTTATTCAGCAAGCCACTCTTTCAATTTCTTGGGTAATCTTTTATACTTCACATTTACAGCAACACATGTATTCTAACACTATATGCCAAAATAACTCAACTTCATGATTTGATATACCTCTTCAACTCAAGTTGAATCATCAATTAGGAAAGATTAAAACTTCCATTTTCTTTCTTAAAAAAAAGTTCAAATAAACTGTTCATGTTACTTTTTTAAAGTTAAAAATGACCATTCATTAGGTTAAAGATTTGGTAAATTTGCAGATAACGGCCCACTTCACTTTAGGCTTCACAATAAAATGTTTCTCGACAAATTCAAAACTTGTAGTTTAATGGGATTTTAGAGCAACACAAAAATGCTTATATCTTGAAAAGTATTTATTTGTCATGAATAAAACCTTTATATTCATGTTCAGCATATCAAATTCATTATGAAAAATACAATTTTAAAGCTTAGAGTGAGTTGAATTGATAACTGCAATAATACCTGAGATTTACACAACACAGGCATCAAATTTACTATCCATGGAAGTTCAAAAGGAACGACTTCCTAATGGTTAGGAAGGGTGGGCCTACAGTACCTTTATCATAATAAAGAGGGCTTCATTTTATCGGGCCATGGAAAAAATTTATAAGTGCCTCAAGTAAGGGTAAATCATTTTCTAACTATGAATTACCAATAAAAAAACTATAGCATCATATCCAAATACACAAACTTACATGCCCAATTGAAAGTCCAACCATTTTAGATGACAGGATTGGAGTTCCAATAGTGTCTTGGTAAAATTGCAGATATTGGCCCACCTCACTTCAGTTCAGGCTTCACAATTAAATGTTTCCCGACAAAATCGAAACTTGTAGTTCAATCAAGCAACACAAAAATGCTTATATCTTGGAAAGTATTTATTTGCCACAAATAAAACCTTCATATTCATGTACAGCATATCAAATTCATTTAGAAAAATACAATTTTAAAGCTAAGGGTGAGTTGGGCCGATATTTGCAATAATACCATTTTATCTTTAGCTCTAAACAATAGCAACACTTCAACAGCAGTAACAATAGCTGCTACTAGTTCTACCATCTAATGCTGAACTGTGATGGCTATGTAAACAATACCATTAGACATTAGGCTGAGAGAGTGCCTTTTACTGCAACACAATGTGCAGCCAGCTTGGGGAGTGGAGGCAGTGAGATATTTCCACATTGATTGAGCATTTCAAAACTTAAGCACCTGTCACTATGGTAAATCTAAAGCTACAAATTGAAAAAAATATTTAGATATTTTCTCTTGAGTTTGAAAGGTAGATCTAGATCTAGACTCTAGATTCTAGCTAGAGTCTAGTACTTTGGGTGTACTCAACCAGTGGAGACTAGTTAGCTACGGTTTCCTTGGCCACAGCGAAGCTTCCTTCTTTGAAATTTTGAAGCATTAGGATTTGTTTAAACTGCCCTTTCTGATTCTTCGCTCCTCTGCTCATACTTGCTCTTAAACCCACTCTACTGACATTGTTCGAGCTTGATTAACTCCAGAGCAAAGTGCCACACTGATCTTAGAAAAAGAAGTGAGACAACAACTCACCCCATCTCGCCTAGGGCGGCTCCAAGATAATGAGGACGTAACAGCCGACAAATGTGAACTTGAACTAAACTCTTGTTTCAATTTTCCAGTTGCAGTCTCATAGATCCGAAGAATGCCATCAGAACTTGAATGGGCTAAGTATTCACCATCATCTGAGAAACAAGTTTGAGTCGACGCCATTTTACCTGTCCTGCACGTGTGAGGTTGTTTGTTGTTTCCAAAGAAGAAGTCACAAAAACAAACCAAAGTTGTTTTTTAAAATGAATAGATAAAACAAGCTTCGTATTATTACAAATTCAATAGGAAATAAAAGGACGTAAGAATAATCGTCTTAGTTCATTATCAACATGAATTATTGAGACAATCGTCATCGTCCTATTTTAAACCGGTTCAATTAAAAAAAAAAATTCTCATCATTTCATTTTTTACCTCATATAACTAAACCAATCTGGTTGGTTCATCAGGGGGCGGCAACTAGGATGAGTTCTTTCTAGAGTCGGAGGTGTTGACACTTCCTGAAAATAACTACTTTTATATCGTCTGATCAGAAAAATAGTCTAGGGTTGATCATAGAGTCATTTAAAATTAATTCTAGATAGCTTCTAATTAAATGTTGCTTTGCATCAAAGTAACTTAATCGGGCCTGATAAAGCCGAATTTTATGTTGTTTTCAGTGCTTCGAATTAACTAGATGGGCGATAGATTATAAATCCCTAAAAGATAAAATTAAAAATAGTATTATTAACTTCGACATATACTGAAGTGAATTAGTAATCTAGATTTCTAGATCTAGATCAAACGTATTCCCTGAAATCTCCAGATCTATATCGTATTGCTATAGTTTACTGTAAATTTTCAGAGTGAGTCTTCTACTCTACAATTTTTGTTTTTAACCTTTACACTCATACAGTTAATTTGTACAGGATTGTTTACTTGGCCGTAACCATCACGAATTCTAGTAATATGGATATATCTAATAATCATTAGGTGTAGGTTTACAAATCCAGGGAAAAAATATGGTTACGGGTGTTAAAGACGCTCATCTAATCACTAAACACTGCCATAATCAAATTCATTTTGGCTGCAACGTAAACAGTCTCTACCAATAAACTGTAAGAGTGCTCAAATATTAATCCTTTTTCGTTTGTTACCTCAGGCTTGTTCACCTTAGCCTGCCATCTTGAAATCAACTACAATTTTGTATCAGTTACATCATATTTGAAATCATATTTATAAAATTAAATACAACAAAACAACATTTTAAATATTTACAGAGAGAGTATATATTGGAAAATTTGCTGAGCATATTTATATTTTCCATTAGTGGGAAAGCATAGATTTTTCAGATCTGTTGATCAATTGATCATTGGTGTCCCCTCAGTTGTTTTACAAGTTTGGTCATATCCTTCTTTCTCTTTCACTTTGTCATTTCTCCTTACTCTTTTTGCTTATCTGTAACAGTAAACTTCTTGATATTGACTATATTATAATATAAGTGCCTGTATTTAGTTGTATTTGTACAGTTTCACATTTGCTTTAAACAAAAGTACAGTTTTTATAATTTATTAGTCATAGACTCATGAGACTTAAGCTTGAGTGGAAGACTGAACTAGATTCAAAGTCTGTGTCACAATCACTTTTGTTCCTAAACTCAACAAAACCATAAAGCCTCCATTAAAATAATAGGTGACAAAATTGTAAAAGTAAATTTTACTTATAATTTGTTTTGGTACTTAGGTACACTCAGTAAAAACACATGTTTTGACAGATACCCAGTCCAGAAGCCAACTGAATGTGGCAGCAGCAGTTTTCCTCTTTACCTTGGGGTAACTGTGAAAGCAGAACTAGGGTTAAAATACTATTAAGAAATTACATGTACTCTGAATTGATATTCTTGAACTAACATCCTGCCACAACATTTTTGAACATGAAACAACCAGTTTTACAGCTTTTTAATAAAATTGTAGAAATCTTTGTCTGTGGTCGAACACTAGTTTAAATTTGCGTGTTTCATTCATTTATTTTGTTTCAGCCATCATGAAGCAGGACAATAACTCAGAGGATTGACAGACCTCAAAATCACATGGATTGGTTGTGACAAGAAATGGATCTGTTTTTCTGAACAGTGCATTGGCTAGTCTAGATCTGCTAATATAGATCTTTCTTACATCACTTGCTCTCTGTTCACGAATCAAGTCTAGTTTGAAATGTCTGTTGAGGAGCTTGAACAGGTGATCTTTGTAACCAGATAGGCTCTATGATTCATAGTATGAATAGTTTATTTCAGATGCTTATTAGAAATAAGAGCTCCATTTGAACCAGGGTTAAATCCCTCACTTTTAAAAGCATTACAATAAGACCTGGTAATAACAAGAACTCTTGTTCTGACCTAATACTTATCATTGCATCCTAATATGATATAAAATAGAGGAGAAAATTAAGTCTGTAAACAAAGCATTCAATTTTTATAGGTTTTATGCTCCTTCTTAAGTAAAAGTTAATCTAAATAGTGTGAGCTTAGACTTAGAGCAAGATTGGATGTAAGCAGTGTCTCATGACTCCAATCTAAACTGGTCTTTAATGGATTAAAAAAATGATAGCTATTTACAAAGTGAATATTATAAAGAGAGCAAAAACTCTTGTTGTCATAAGAGCAGGTTGTTTTTTGAATCTCTTATTCAGACTATTTTTTTAATGAACTTTGAAAGTTGACAAAAAATGTAGGATTTTTTTTATTAATCTTGTGATGGTAGCTACAATGTCAGATTAAAAAAAAAAGTAAGATCTTTTGTAATGTTCTGCCTGCAGGAACCTTTTAGTGTCCACGAATTTGTGGAAAGATTAGCATGGAAAACAATGGGAGCCACAGCAAGGAATACACCAGAGGAATTTGATCCAGTCATACTGCACACAGCTTTTGAGAAAATGATAAGAGATTTGAAAGACAAGAATAACCAAGTAGGTTTACCTTTCCATACACTGAAAATATTATTCTTTGGATTAATTATAAAAATGTAAAATTTGATGCTATTAAGAACTTCAAATGTTTGGCAAGAAGTTCTGGTGAGCTGGATGTTGGAAAAATGAGTTTTTAAAAACTGATAAACTGCTCCTTATCACACACAAAATACTTTTAAGTCCATGTCTTTTGTCCAGTTCCCACCCTTGAGAAGCTGTGGAAAATGCATTTTTTTAATAGGCATGAACAACTTTGTAAAAATAGCAATATATCACTCATTTGGAGTAAATGCCCCACAAATAAATAGCATAATAGCCAGGTGTGTGAAATTTAAATATTTTTCATCGAAAAAAAAAGGAAAGAATAAATGTTGCAATTGATGATATGACAATAATCGTTGATTTTTTTACACTCTGAAAAGGTGAAGAATTTGATACGACTGCACAAAATAGAGGAGGGAGGAATGTAGGCGCATTGAAGAAAGAAGGGGTGGGCTAATAAGGTCATGCTGGTTTTTTGCTTCAGTTATCAATCAATGAGGTGCCCTACTCTTTAGGGTTGGGGATCAAGACCTTCCACGCATCTCTATCCCTTGTTATTTTCAGTGTGTCTATTTCTTGACTTTTAATTATAATTATCAGTAGTATGTTAAACAGACTGTACTTAGAAATTCTGTATCTCTGCTTACATTTTAACACCAGTGATGACCCTAATTTACCTTTTTACACCAATATTTCCCTTTAAATACAAAGCATCTCATTTCTCAGACATATTAATTGAGAGTTTCAAATCATTCTTATATCAACAGTAAAGGAAATATTAGAGACAGTATTTGCACCACAGATTTATTTTTTTGTTTAAGGGAAATATTTTTTGTTTATTTTCTTAAATAAAATGTATTATCTTGCACAGGTCCAGAGAAAGATTGATAAACTGACAACAGAGTGCAAAGATGAAGAGAAACGTCATTGGAATAGAATTGCAGAGCTCCAGAAGAAGAATCAAGTATGTTTGATAAAAATGAATCAAGTTTTTATGTATATAGCATCATACATTTTTGCTTTCTGATCAAAACTCCTCATAAAGACCAAATTCATCAAATTATGAAATCCATACAGAAACACGTTTTAAGTTAAATTATATGATCTTTTCATTTTCTCTTGCAGTCATTGACTGTGCTCAAAAACAAAATGAATTAGACAATTTTAGGCACTTTTGGTCCATTTTTATCTTGCTCTCTTCTCTTTCTTTCCCATTTTTATTTCATGCGACCTATATTTCTTCCCATTCCTTGTATGAATATACACACTGTTTTGTTTTTTTTTCAGTCACTTTACACAGGTTTTCAAACATTGGATGAGCGTATCTCATATGTTGCAACTAAAGTTGTTTATCTAGGAGACCAGTTAGAGGGAGTGAACACACCAAGGGCGAGGGCTGTTGAGGCTCAACGTCTCATGCATTACCTAGGAGAGTTTCTCACTGATGAGCCTCTCACATCACCTGTGCTTGTTGACCCATTCCAGGTGATATAAATAGACAGGAAAAAAAATGATATGCAATAAAAATATCTGCCTATAAGAAGATTATTATGCTGTTTTTATATCAGAACATTTTTATTTACAAATACCATTTCATGTGACCTTAAATGCCATTCAATTTAATATTGCTGAATGCAAATTCACCATTAGCAAAGAAGACAAGAGAGGAGTGAATAATGAATTGTGCATAATGATAACATTGTTGGCAATCTTATGTGTAGCAATGATTTTTATTGTAATAAAAAAATAGTTTCTAAAAGAGCAAGGATATCTTTCTTTTATTTTATTCCTTCTATATTTTATCATATTTCAGCTCCACCTCACAGCAGATGTTATTCAGAAGTTACATCTCATTGCTTTAGAGCTGCCAGTGGGAGGAAGGTATGAACTCTTATTGAAAATTTAGTAGTGCTCTAACATTTCTCTCAGTTTTGTGCCAAATGCTGAAATACCCATGTCCTAGAAATCTTATTACAATGTTGGTGTCCCTGTGAATCAGTTTGTTTTGGTTACTTTGAATATTTTCATGGGACAAAAATGAATGCCCACTACACTTCACCTATTACATTGCTGATAACTAAAAATACTGTAATACTGTAGGAATAATGGAATACAAGCTTTAAAGTACTGAAACTACTTCTTAAACCAAAATCAATGCTTTGATAATATGCGATCATATCCAAAATTTTTCATCTTGAACTAATACAAATGAAAATTGGGTAAATTTTAGTCATTCTCCTCATAGCCATTTTGATATGTGTGGAAATCATTTTTTTAAGAAGGCGAACATAAAAACTGATATCACTATTTTATCATCAGTTATTAAAATGATAATTTATCGATAAGAAATATCTCATTTGACCATCTATATCCTTTAGCTTTCACAGAATTTTCATTTTCACAGTCATTTGGTAACATCTTGTTAAATACTGAAATAAAGGATCTTTAGTCAAGAAGGCTACTCTAAAGATTTGGAGCAGCTCTGTTTTTATTTTAGATATTTGCTCGACTTTGAAATAGTTATGAAGATCTACTTTTTTTTTCCTTTAGATTTGACATTGCAAGACAAAAAATTGCAGGTGAGGACTATTAAGGTCAAATTGTCATTTTTTTTATATTATACTGAGTGGACAGTTTTTTTGTTTCATTTTTTTTTTAATTTATGCAGTTTCATTTATTCCCATTTAATATTTTTTTTCCTATTTACAACCTACAACCTTGATTGACATAATAGACTCATAGATATGAGCATGATGTTTTTACTACATTTTGAGTGAATTGAATCATATTCTGGACAAAAAGATAGAACAGCACAGGCTCAACACTTTATTTTTATTTAGGATTCACAATGCATTTAAAATATGATGAACTCGGCAAACAATGGAGTTTAAAGTAAATCCTGGTACTTACAGGAGTTTGTTAGTGTTCTTTTCTTGAATCTTAGGATTTTTCTGTATATCATTTCTTTGCAAATCCTATGTGGATTACTTTAAGCTTTAGCTCTATTATGAGGGAATTTGTATGTTAACGTTTGTAAAATCCATTTTTAGGCTTGAAGATGAGATCGCATTGGGACTTTGAAAATTCTGTTATTAAAATGCAATTTGAAAATTTGAAAGGAATATTAAATATGAGTATTATAAAAAATATTTTCAATTAAATGATCCAAAGATTTTTTTGCTAATTTTTTTTAACTTCTAAATATTTAAATTTTTGGTTTTTAAAGAAAAATATGATGCTGTGGAGAGAGAACTCATCGGAGAATTCCGTTTGGGACAACAAGCTGGAGACAAGAGGCAAATGAGGAAAATCACTAATCTGCTACAGCATTTCAAGGTTAATCAAGATGGTTTTGTTTATCAATACCATCTGCTGCATGTTAGGATATGTTCTCTGAGATTTGCCCCTTTCATGCTATGTGTTTTGAATCTGCACAAGGATTGATAGACTTAGTTTTTGTTGTATTTTTTTTACAATATATCTATGAAATAATAATTGAAAGATAGTGGAAACATTATTTGCATTGAATGGTCTATAATGTCATGTGGCAATTCGGTTTAATGACGATTCCCTTGGCTTAAGGTCAGAGGATCTAGGATTTGAGTTTTTGGCAGGCCAGATGTGACATTGAATTTACGGGAATTACTCTTCACACATATTTTCTCACATCACTTAAGTTTTCAATAACCACTTATCTATTGTTGCGTAAGTGGTGAGCTGTTTCTGATAGCAGCTCCAGGGAACATTGTAAAGTATTTAATAGTGTATTGAGTGCTATATAAAAAGGCTTATTATCTTTCTCCAATAAAACTACCATATCTTAAAATGGGAATTTAAAAATACTTTGCGATTAAGTGAAAAATGCAGATTATTAAGTATTAGTTTATGCTTGTCATCTTCATGCATGAAATTTGAAGCCTAAGTAGTCAAGGAGAATACATTTCAACAAAATTTAAAAACAATACTTTGTACTTTTGTGAGAATGGCTCAAGCTGCTTAGGGGCTGTGATTAGATGGAAACAAAAGCGTCTTTTCATCATAATTTTGTGATTTGCTGTGATTATTATATTGATTAACAGCTTTTTTCTTTTTTTTTTTGTTTATTTCTAGAGTTATGGCCAGTGCATCGATGTTTTCATAACAGAATGTCAAAAGGTGAGTAAGATAGCTGGAACTCTAAGAAAACATTTTTTTATCAAAACCGACCACATTTAAAACAGATTAAATAAGGGAAACCTTGATACCCTTCTAAAATCTTAAAATCTCCATAACACACTGAATGTCTTATCTAAGAAACTATTGCCATAGCCATGTTACAAGTCTATTAATAAACAATTTTTCAATAGTTTCAAAGGAATTCATTCTTCATTACATTTCTTTTCAACAGGGAGCTTTCAAACACAACAGTATTTTTGATGATATTGTTCCTCTTTGTGTGGAGACAAACAAACTTGCTAAGGCTGTCTTTTCTAATTCTGATACAGTCATGAGCAAATTAGTGCAAAACTTATTTCAAGGAAGTATTCAGGTGGGTATTTGTTTTTAAATTTACAAATATTTATCCTCAAACAAACAGGTATATTGATATTTTTTCAGTTATTATGATGGCGTTAGTTTTGGTAACATCCACAGCCAGCAAGCAGCTCTTGCAATTCATTATTATATTATTAAAATGCTTGGAACTAATGAAAAAAACTTTTATAAGTATTATTTTTGTCATTTTTTTTTCTTATTATGTCACCATGATTTATCTTAAATTGATATCAAAATCTGATATCTGATCAAAGTTATTATGTAAGACATAGTTTCTTTGCTTTGGAATGGTTTAATTTTTGTAAAGCTGTTAATCTTTGCTAATAAGACTCATTAAGCATATATTTAATATCCCAGGGTCATGTTGCATCAAGGCTTGAGAACCAGTCCGATCCAGAAGTATACTTAAACAACTTGTATGACTTGCATATAAGGTAATTCATTACCAATTTACAGATTTTTGTATTGCTTCTTTTTCTTTATTTTGAAAATAGATTAATCAAGATTATTTTGTTTAACTCAAAAAAAAAAAAAAAATTAAAAAAGAAACAAACTTAATCATGGTAAATTCCAAAACTCAAAATGCCATACAAAATGTATATCCCAAAAATTTGTAAAAGCTATAAAGAAATGTATGTTTTAAAAGGTTGAATTTGAAGCACAATATCATTGCAACAAACAAGATTATGTTCCTTTTTTTAATTTACTCCAATTGTCTCTTTTAGAACCACAAAACTAACATTTGAGCTGTCCAAAGCCTGTGTGGAACATGAATTCAAGCTGGGAGACTCTACATTCCTGAACAAACTCACACGATCAATCTTTGCTCAGCATCTAGATAGATACATTGAGTAAGTCTTTGCAGCACATAAGAATTACTGTACCAAGAGCTAATAGGGTTGCATTTATTTGCTTTGATAACCCAAAATGTTATAAAGATGTTTCAAATAAGCTCACAAATATAGTCACACTGAAAAATAATCTGAAAATTGGTCAGGTTTTGACATACTGTAGTTAAGGAATTTGCGTCAGTGCCAAAATTTTCAGTTTGTAATCACATTTGACTTTGTAATAACTAAAAAGCTGAAATGAAATGTATGAAAAAAAAAGCATCCAAAATTCAGAACACTAGCACTACACCATTTCTTATTTTAATTTCAAATGATATTGGCAGTAAATTTTATTATTATTGAATAGATGCCTCACAATTCACACATGGAAGGCCCAAGTTTATTTCTGGAGATAAATTTTTCGCTGCCATTCAAGAAAAAAAAGCCACTCATCATATTCACAGCTATTTCACATCGCATTCAAATCCAGAATGAGCTGCAATATCAATAAACAATTTGCAAATAATCTATTTCTTTATCACTTTTTTATTTCCAGACTGGAAAGTACCTTCTATTGCAATTAGTAATCATGTTAGCAACACTGGAAATTTAGCTTATTTTACTGTTGTCTTTTAAGGTTAAAGGAGTTTGAAAATAGAAAAAGTAGAAGAATCGAAAGATGATTGATTGGAGATGCAAAAGGAAAAAGAAAAGTTCAAGAACTTGATCAGTTTTCATTGAACTGATGCAAGAAAAAAAAAGAAGAATTATATGTCTTTCCTATTATCAGTGATATAGTTGTAAAAAAAATATGTCAATATTTTCAAATTTCTAGATATACCTGTCTTAAAATCCATTTAAATATGTATCTGCAGAGTAGAACTTCAGTCTCTAAGAGCCCAATTCACAATGGTGCTTCAACATTACTATGAAAAGAAAGATCATGTGAAGCGACAGATACAGACTGGAGGGTAAGGTGGACCATCGCTCAAACAACGTCTCAATGCTTCTAGTAAACAAAGATTTTGGAAATAAATTTATAGATCAGTATTTTATCATGACCCATTTGAAAGACCTATTTTATTATTATTGTAAAGATTTCTCTCAACATCAGCAGAATAGTTTTTATGTTGTTTTGTTTATTTATCTTATCAGGCTTTAAATATTTTAGACACATTCATGATAATTTTTTTCTTATGTGTGTCCACTGATATATGGTTTTAAGAAATGCCATTTCATTGACATTTTAAAACTCTATGAACCTTATTTTATTTTCTCTAGAATCTATGAACTAAAGCGAGACATTCAGGCCAGGATTGGCACTGTAACTAAGGCTGGCCCGACCATTGAAAACTTTGGTGGCGAAACTTTCTTGTCTCAGGAAGTGGCTATCAATATCCTTCAGGACACTCGCAATGCTTTCAAAAGATGCAGCACTGTATGTAATATTTTTTATATTGATTTATGATTATAAACTTCATGAGAAAATATCCAATTTTTTTTTTTTAAGTTCGTTCCAAAATCTTCAAGGGACTCTTTAATATCTTGACAGAAGAAATGAAATGAGAGTACATTTTAACAAAGTTTTGATTGCTGGTGCATTTTATATATTTCATTCTACCATTTAAACCAATGGTGTTATCAGTATTAATTCACCATCTGCTTATTTGGAAAGTGATTATACGATGAGTCAATTTTCCTGCGTTGAGTTGTTTTATGTTACAGATTTTGAGTCCAATATGTTATATTACAAGTTTTAAGTTTACAAATTCCATGCAAAGTGTAGCCTTTAAATATATATTAAGTTCGCCGTAGGTTACAGGCTGCAAACATTTATGAAGGCACTGGTCCTGGAAAAAATTATATGCTGCTTTTTGGATATCATTAGTACAGAACAAGAATAGTAGGAAATTAAGAAAAAAAATCACCACATTTTTTAAGTCATTGTCAAGATACGATTTTTTTCTGTCTGCTAAAGCATCTGATAGCTTTAGGAAAATTTTTCCAGAGAAAGATATGAAATGTCTTTCATAAAGAATGTTGATCTTTACTCATCCCTCTATTTTCCAGCTTTCATCTCAATCAGATCTGGCCTCCAACGCTATCAAAATCTTCGAAGTTCTTGTCCAGTATTTAGTGCTAGAGCATATTGACTATGCTGTTGAGCTTGGAATACAAGGTAGATATTTTGGCTTTTAAAAGTACTGTACTTTGTTTGATATGTGAGAAATAAATTTGAACATTTATGCATTGAGGTAAGCATAAATGAATAAGAATTATTTTTTATGCATAGAGGAATGTGGAATAGCAATACAATTGAACACCTTTCTGATTACTGATAATAGTTTCAGGCTTAACTGATTTCAGTTATTGGGCTGTGTTCTTGTAAAGAAAATGTATGACACAATAAATTTATCTGTATCAGGCAATTCATGAAAGCAGATTTGATTTTGGAGCTTATAAATTGGTTGCAATGGTTAAGACATTTGGCTTTGACAGTGAAGGAGCCGTCTTTGCTGATAGAAATGAATGTCTTGACTTACTTTTTTTCCTTTTGTAGTGTTGGGTGCAATGACTAGATCTCAAATCAATGCTTTTGTGGGCCTTTCTCTTATTATTCATGATAGCTTTCTCCTTAGTTGTGATCCAAGGAGTGACAAATGGCTCTAACAACTTGACACAACTTGCCTGTAAAAAAGAGACTGATTTGTTTTTGTCATAAAGTCTATTCTCCATTTGTCGTAAAATTCATACTAGGCGTACCTCAGAATAGGTCTGTTATAGTGTTAAGTGTGTGCAATCTTTTCTACTTTTATTTTTTGGGAAGATGGGATCTTAACAGATATCTGTAGTCAGTTGCCTTCATGAGACTAAATTAGCTGCAGGAGGACATAGTGTATCTTCCAAAAAACAAAGTAATACTGGTTTTCTCTGAATCTCTGGATATTGAATTGATATTTTTTTTTCTTTCGTTTTCAAAGATTTATTAAGTGTGAATTTGTCCCCTTTGCCCGCTACCAACTTAAAGGAAGTCAAATTGACCAGAACTAGGATCATTGCTTTTTTTTTTCAAATTAAAAATGGCCAATTATATTTAGATGTATTCACTATTCAGTAGCCTTTTAAGAATGGGCTGAAAATAAAACAGAACATAGCAGTTAAAATTAATTTTGAGTAAGACAATGTATGTAAAACTGCTGTGAGAAAGAAAAAAATAAGCCAAGGTGGTTGTCACATGAATTTCTTGTATTTGGTTTTTCCTTAATGAACAAAGAGCAGATGATATTGATTTTATATAGTATTACATTACTCTGAAGTCAATGAGAATTTTAAATTCTCATCAAAGTTTATCCAAGATTTTTGTTTTCATAAAATCGTTACACCAAATGTGAACAGAAATTGCAAAACTATAAATGAACTGACTTTTGAATTTTTATTGAATTCTTCATAAAATGTACAAAACATTCTTAATAATTGTAACTAAGACAGTGGAAAAGGGTAAGTCTGAGGAAAGAGGATGAACAGCATAAATAAAAACACTAATGTAATTATCAAAGGGGGAAAATGCACAGCACAGATAGCTAGATTATTGCTACACATTGTGGAGCCTGAAAAAAAAAGGATGCCAACAATACAGCTAACTGTCATCGGTGGTGGGTATACTGTGGTTGTAGCCTAAACTGACATCTCACACCTGTAGGCACCTAACCTAGGCTTGTAGTTCTTGACAATAAACCAAGAATTTTAGATATTATGTAAAACTGTTATCTAAGTCTGATAGGATGGTTATATTTGTAATATACATTTGAAGCTTTTTACATCGTTGACAATGGGTATGGTTTGTAAAGCATTAAAAGATTGATACTTGGCATAGTTTAAGGCAGTTATATTTTATTGTGTCTTTATTTTTTTTTTTGGTAATAATATACCAGGGAGTTAAAATTATACAAAGAATTAGCTGCTATGGTTAAGATCAAGGACACATATGATGAACAAGTTCAAAGAATTGTGACAACGGTGCAACCTGAGTATTGGGACTGTGCTAAAAGGAAATACTGATTCTTACTTATGGAAGGAATACTAGCTTTAGGATTGTCGTACATATTTACATCTTAAGTTAACTGAGAATCAAATGTTTTGAATATATCAAATATCCTCTGATTTTTTTGTTATTTTCTCAGGTATTCCACTTGCTGAACCGAAATTCGAACCAGAGATTTTTTTCTTTGATGTGGTTAGCCAGGCTAACACTTTGTTCCATTTATTTGAGAAACAGTTCACTGACAGCTTCATTCCTCTTGTCATGTAAGCATTTTTTCATTATCTTCTTCTCCTTTTATTTTTTTTGGAAGGAGCGTGGGGGTGGGTAGAAGAGTTCCATTCTACAAAATTGTCATTGGCAAGGATTTTATTGAGTTTTTGTTGTTTCAAGATTTAAACGTTTTTTTTTTTGTGGTTTTTTTAATATTTTTAAACCCAATTCTGATATGAATGTCATATCTCTACAATATTTTATGATCCTTATATATGTAAAAATTTCCAATTATTTTTTTATTTGATTAATAGAATTACAAGCTAAATGTTACACACAATTTTCTTTTGCCTCTTATTTTGCAAAATATTAGATGAACAGATGATAAAAATATGAAATAGAACAAAGCATGACAAATGTAGGTACTCTCTTGACAGTTACCTTATAAGTCTCTCTCTTAATGTGTCAGTAATTTTTTTTCTTAATTATTCTATTATGAATTTATTTAGCACCTGATTTTAAAAATGTTTCTATAACACTTTTATCAGGTCATCTCAGCACCATGGTTTTTGCATGAAGAGAAAACGAGAACTTCGGGAAGCCATGGAAGCAAAGATTGACAATGGTTTAGACAGATCAATCAATGCCATCATTGGATGGGTCCGATACATCTTTGCCACAGAGCAGAAGAAAGCAGACTTCAGGCCTGAGTCAGAGGATGCTCCTATGCACCTGTTGTCACCAGTAAGTTGATTGCCACAGCTTATTACTTCATTTTCATTTATTGTGTAAGGCCATTATGAAGTACTTGTCTTACTGAATCCAGTTAATCTCCTCCTAGTGGGAGCAATTAAAAAGTCTCTTAGACATCTATGACTCAATAAACAATGTGATGGGGATGATGTTTAGGTCAAAGAGAAAAAAATGATTTGCTTTACCCTTTAAAAAAAAATTAAAATTCATTTGATCACACAGCATTTGTCCTTGCTTAAGCTGCATATATAGAATAAAGTATAAATCTGCATTCAAAAGAATATTAAAACTTTCATGCCAGGCTGCAGCCAAAGTGTCAAAGTTCATGCACAGCCAGGTGAAGGAGATAAAAAACAGTCTTGATGGAAAGAATGTTGATATTGTGCTTGGAACATTAGGTCAGCGCTACCACAGGCTCACTTACGAGCATCTCACACAGTTCACCTACAACTCCATTGGTAAGACCATTGACATGCAATCAATTGTTTGTCATGGATCTCTTTCTTTGCTCTCCCTTTTTTTTTTTTTATTGTCTCTTCTTGTCAATTATTAAGTTTGCTTTTCTTTCCGAAGTACATCGTCTTCGATTCCATATCTTGTCAATTCACACTTTCATTTGAAATGGTTGTTCAATGCAGCCTGCACCTAACAATTTTACGGCTGAAATATTGTAATTTTATTTTAGAATTTGTTGTCGATTTTCTATCTTTTTATTCCTTTCCATTGTTTTATTTGTGTACTCACTTCTAGGTGCTATGCTGGTGATCTGTGATGTAAATGAGTACCGTAAATTAGTAAAAGAGGAGATGTGCGTGCCACTAGTCACTCAACTGTTTGAGTCATTACATGCATTGTGCAACCTGTTGGTTGTTGTGCCAGAGAACATCAAAGTGGTCTCCAGTGGTGAGCAGCTAGTAAGTATCTTGGTGGTTTCTCCTAGCTATATTTGAGCAATAACAATTTTGTGTTCTAGAATTAAGAAAATGGTCTTAATACAGATCTGCCAAATTTCCACATTTTTTGAAGAGCCCTCTATTTCTGTATATTTCACACAAATCCACCACTTGAAGAAGATGCAGAGTTAATTTAGGGATCTCTATCAATGAAAAAGGCAACTTGATAAGGAAAGGGATGTTGAAAAAGGTGAAAATGGGTTTGCTAGGCCTAAATTTAGACACATACAAATCTGACAACAATCTTAATTTTTTTTTTTGTTAGGTCTGGATGTAAATCCACTCTCTGATTCAAAGTTTGGACTTGGCTGTAGAAGAATTTGAATTTGGAAATGATTTTTTTTTTGTGGTTCGTTTGTAAGAAAAAAATTATGACATTGTATTTCATTTGCAGAGAAATTATTTTTTCTCCTTTATTTTATTATGGTAAATTAAGAAAATATTGTTATTTCAACATGCAAAGAAAAAAATATAGTTATCTTCCCCATCTTTTTAATTTAGAGACAGTCTGAATTCTTGTTAAGCTGTTTTGCTAGTAGTTTTATTTTTTTTTAATTACTTTTTTGAGTGTATAAACATGTATTAGTTGATACCCCCTCTTACCTTTCATTTCTTATTAATCTCTTTATGTCCTAGATTGAGAATATTAAGTCGTATTCGTGCTGCACACACAATTATATAGGAATCAGAAAAAGGTTCATGATTTTATTTTCATAGGCAGTTGGCACCTTTAATAGAGACAGGAAAAACATATATGCCGTTTTCGAAGATAACTTTTGTGACACAAAATTTGACCATCAGAGAGTTATTACTTTTCATTTAGAAATCTTAGTCATTAGAGTCACATTTTAAAATTAGAGTGGATGTCTTAAAAATGTATGAAGAGAGATAGGTCTACGAGAGCTGAGGCTAATTTCTTTAAATTTATGATCTTACTCTAGATACAGAGCCGATCTCTTGCCTATAAATCACACTTCAAACAGAAACAGAAACACAGAGGCACCTTACTAGAATGAGCAGGGTGTCCAGTGAGTCCGAAAAGCTTGATATAAGTTGGAAATTCGATAGTCAGGTCGGAAGAGTTGGAAATGGTAGAAAATTGACCATCCAGGTCGGAAAAAGGGAGGAAAAAAAGCATTCAATAACTAGGCCTACAGCATTTGTTGACAGCAAGGCCAGCAGCTAGCCAGCCAGGCTTGACTCAGTGAAGTTCGCGTGGCTGAGAATACCAGATCGTACTGCCAGCTTTAAAAACATTGAATTGCATAGGTGCTCTTTTATCTCTTATCATCATTTCTTTTATTAAACATTTCCTTGCAAATTCTCTTTCGATTATCCTCTCGCAGTAGAAACTGACTTAGGCTTTTCTTTGAAAATCCTAGGTAGGAAATTTTAGGTTGAGATGTTGCTGGACACCCTGATGAGGATGGTCTTTATTCAGGATATAATGCTCAGCTTAGCCCCTCTATGAATTTAAATTTGAAATCTCACTTCTCATTTTGAAGGCGGATTTTTTATGCTATCAAACATTTTGTGAATCCTCAGGCCACCCTTGATGACTCTGTCATCCAAAACTTTGTCCAGCTCAGAGCAGACTACAGGACGGCCAGGATTTCTACCAGGTTGCGATGAGGAAAATTTAAAACTCCAACTTTGTAACCAAGCAGTGTGCCGAGAATGTTCACCTAATAATATTTTCCAAAGTGAAACATGCATAAACATGCTAGTGCAAATCTTTTAGCTCGATGATCAAATGAAAGTAGTCCTAGAGAAATACTCATCAAATTATTGAATATACCAAATGTATGCAGGGATTTAAACTTGAGCAGATTCCAGGTTCAATGTTGATCTCATCAATGAGTCACACAGACAGCCTCAAAGAATTATAAAAATATAAATGCTCTAAACTAGTCCTTAAAAGTACAGTGATGTGGATTAAGGCTAATGTTGGTGTTTGAAACTTTTTTTTGTGGCTTAGATATGATTTTTCTTTTTGATCACCCCCATTGCTCCTAGTTCATCTGGAGCAAAATAGACTCTTACCATAGTTTTAGAAAGTATTGATCTTGTATCGAAGTTGAAAAGAATAAGATATGATGGGGATAAGTATTGATCATGTACTAAGTCAACATAACAAATGCACCTGTAACTACAGATTTAAAATACTCTTAAATTTCTGGTTATCATTTTTCTGTTAGTCAGGATTTAGAAACTTTTGCTGCATTGTTTCAATGCCTTGCTGCTATATTTTATACTTGAAGAAACTGTTTAAGCCTTTTTTTTTTTCAGGTGATATGCAATCTTTCAGAACAAAGTGGCTGTGCATTTTACTTTTACATATTCTTTTTTTCTTTTTCATTTAAATATATTTTGTGGTTTTCCCCACACACATGCTTTTACATGGTATGGCTAACCATTTTTGTCATTGCTATTGTTCTCATAATGTTTGTAGAACAATCTCTGATTTGGAGTCGGAGAGGGCTAAAAAATTATTGATCAGCAGAAGAAGGAAATCATGTTGAAAGTTTGTAAAGTATTACAATGAGAGTATGGAAAAAATACTTAAAAATTGTTGATTGATCATGGGTAGGAAGAAATTATGTTTACTTATATTGTGTTAAGAATAACAAACTTTATTTAGATGTTATGGTCAAAAAGGCTCAAACTTTAATGTGTTCAAGAAGGGATCGATGAATGCAAGGAAAAATTGATTGAAATATGAATACCCCCAAGAATGATTGCATGTTTTAATTACTATAGTGTGTTGTGATTATAATAAAAATCTTCATAATTTAGAGATGTGACATGTTATTGTACACAAAATTTTTACAACTGGTTGTAATTTTTGTCATTTTGAAAGAAGCCGGTGTCTGTTCATATTTTTATAAGTGTTTAAGATTGATTCAGTGATTGCTTGCGATTGAGACATAAAAAAAAAATTTGATGGATGTTTAATCTTGCTTCGCATTAAAGGGTATCAAATTTTATATTTTTGTCTTATAAGTAAAAGATTAAACTAACATGCTTTAGTGTTGCTTTGATAATCAATCTTAAAATTCCACCACTTTTGTACGCAAAAATTGTTTTTTTTGTCAATCTATCAGTTAAATTGCTATTTAGCCTCTTAATGTCTTTATCAAAAGGGCATAGGAGGGATGGCTAATTCATAGGGCTCTGCCCTTTATTCTCCATGTATTTAGAGAGGAAAAATGCATGTTAATAAAAGCATATGCTTTTAGCTTGTTTATTCTTTTTTTTCCTGCTTCTTTTTTTTCTATGCCTTCCCTAGAATCTTGACAAGAGATTACCAAAAGTATTAATTTTTGCCTATGTATTTCAATACCTTCTGTAATTGACATATGCTAAAATTTTTAAAATGCAACATAAGCTAATGTCAGCTCACTATTCATCTCCTGATTTGAATATCCCACATTGGTAAGGCACAACAAATATATGGTTGCAAAAGGGATTCATTAAAATTTGGCTGTGTTTGTTTGACAATAATGCAGTATGTGTAGACATTTTCAGGATAGCCGTGTCAGTTATAGTGAAAAATATCACCTGAAATGCAATAATTCAAGTAGAAATAAAGAAAAATAAATGAGATAAAGATAAAACTGTTCTAATCAGGGCGATGAAAATATTGGTAATTAATTTACATTATCACTGCTGCTCCTTTTATTCTTGCTCATTTTTCTGCTTCTATTTTTTGCTGCAGCTTGACTTTCCTCTAGATGCTTTGTCTGTCATTCATTCATTTTGTAAATTTTTTTTCCTCTCTTACCTTCTCTCATTTTTTTCATCATTTTTTACCTTACTTCAATCATTTCTCTCTCAGCTTTCATATTTTTTTAAACATTATTTTTGGAGGATACATCTTTTGAGTTCTTCAAACAACATTCAAAATACAAATTTTGAAAATTGATGCAGATTAGACGACAAATAATTTTTGCTGGTATAAACCTCTTCGTTGCTTCAAACCACCATCATGAGCACAAGATGAATAAACTGTAAACTTATTTTGCTAAGAAAAAGGGCTTATCACAGTACTGTTCAAGCAAGAAAAACTTCCTATGTCTTAGTAGCATTAGCATGTTTTCTATGCATTCATCACTATATGACAAACCTAATACATATTATATACATTTCTATTTTTATGCCTTCTTAGAGGTATTTAAAAAATAAATAGGTATCTTTAGAATGGATTTTAGTTTACAAATCTCCTTGAATTGTTTACAAAATCTTATGTTTGATACAGACAGTACCAAGGGTTTGATTCATTGCTAATATGGAAAAATAATCGTTTCCATTGGTTGTTATTAAAACCCTCACCACTTGCGCAACTTCATGTATATGAGTGTTGAATCAAGCCTCATGTGTTTATTTATTAAAATCCTTTGCACTTTGCAGCATGTTCTATATGTGTTTTTGTGAACTGCTGAGCACTTTCTAAAACTCTAGCTTTAACATTCTTACTTACAATTAACCTAGTGGTAGCTGCCTCCTATCCTCTTGAATTAAATTAGAAATTACGATATGTTTGAGGCATACACATTGTTACCGTTTGTCTTAGATGTTTGTGTGTCCAATGGCAGGTGTTACTACGAGGGCTCTTTCATAATTAACCGAAAAATGCCTGTAAAATCCGCGTTTTTTATGCTATCAACAAAATTCTTGCACGTGTTCATACCTTGACTCGTCCTTCATTTCTCTACGTAACAGCCAAGTCTGTCAACACACTTCTGCCAACGCCGCACCATGGAATAGATACCCTCTCGGAAGAAACTTCCGTCAAGGTTTTGTAGCCATTTCCGCACATGGTCAACAAGCTCTTCATCGTCATCAAAGCGCTTTCCTGCCAGCTCACGTTTCAGTGGCCCAAAGAGGTGATAATCAGATGGTGCGAGGTCTGGACTGTGTGGTGGGTGTGGCAAAATCTCCCATCCATATTTCTCTAGCCAACCTTGCGTCACTCGTGCTGTGTGGGGTGTAGCGTTGTCGTGTTGCAAAATGACCCCGTTGGTCAACTGCCCTGGGCGCTTTCTACGAATGGCCTCCCTAAGCTTGTCAAGAGTTTGGCAGTACCTTGCAGCATTGATTGTTTCTCCAGGTTGTAAGGTTTCGAACAGAAGAACACCACGACTGTCCCAGAAAACAGTTCCCATTATTTTCTTTGCTGACCGCATGACTTTGAATTTCTTCGCGACAGGTGAGGATGGATGTTTCCATGTCATCGAATCTTGCTTTGTTTCTGGGGTGCAATGGTGCAACCAAGTCTCATCACCGGTGACTAAGCTGTCAAGAAAAGTCACATCGTAGCCTAGAAAGTCTCCGCCGGCGTTGGCAGTATGCCCGTGAACCCTACGTGAGCTCTTGCTTCTTCTCAAAAGTTCCCTGCAGATGTCCAATCTTTGTTCTTTATGATTGTCTGTCAATTGCTTAGGAACCTATTTTGCGCTAACTTTTCTGTAGCCAAGTTCATCAAATACAATTCTATGGGCAGAAGTTTCCGAAATTTCAAGACTGCTTGCGATTTCATGAAGTTTCAACCTCCTGTCTTGACGAATAAGCTCATCAACTCGCTTCACATTGTCTTCTGACGTCGCAGTTATCGAACGCCCTCTCCCTTCCCTGTCTGTCAAGTCGGAATGGCCGGCTTCAAACAAATTACACCAGTGATAGACTTGTGAACGGCTTATAACATGCTCACCATATACACTCTGAAGTTCTTTATGAATTTCGGTAGGATTCAGACTTTTGGCGTTCAAAAAACGTATGACAGCTCTGATTTCCTCCTTTGACCAAGTTTCAAGGTGGGCCGCCATCTTTAAAATCGTCTAGACATTCATTGTGCAAAATGATGCACTTCATAATTTCTGGGAATATCCGTAAGGAAATAAGGAATATCATGTCGTTTATAGAATTAAAAAAGCTCCACTGGTTGCTGAGCAATGGGCATTTTTCGGTTATTTCTGAAAGAGCCCTCGTATTACTGCTTGCGGAGGCAATGTCTTTGGTGCAATTTGGATCTTCCTTATCAAGATTGCAAGTCACCCAGGGAAGTTCAGTAAACACCTTCGCTATGAACCTCTCTTTATAGGGCGTTTTGGTGTAGGGTATGGCAAGTCGATGAATTGGGAAGCATCTACAAAACGATGGTTCTAATCACACATTGGCAAGCATTTTCGGTCATTTTCACTTACAGTTACAGCCTTACCCTGAGCACTAGATAATTAACCTTCTAGATCTAGCAATAGTAGCAACATCAGCAGCAGCAGCAGTAGTATTTGGTAGCAGTTATCGTAATAATAGTAATAGTAGTAGTAGTAGTAGTAGTAGTAGTAGTAGTAGTAGTAGTAGTAGTAGTAGTAGTAGTAGTAGTAGTTAGTAGTATTAGTAGTAGTAATAATAGAAGAAGAAGAAGCAGCAGCAGCAGTAGTAGTAATAATAGTAGTAGTAGTAGTAGCAGTAGCAGCAGAAGCAGCAGTAGTAGTTGTAGTAGTAGTAGTAGTAGTAGTAGTAGTAGTAGTAGTTAGTAGTATTAGTATTAGTAATAATAGAAGAAGAAGAAGCAGCAGAAGCAGTAGTAGTAATAATAGTAGTAGTAGTAGTAGTAGTAGTAGTAGTAGTAGTAGTAATAGTAGTAGTAGTAGTGCGTGCAGTGTAGTGTAGTGATGGTAATGGTAGAAATAGTAGTAGTAGTAGTAGTAGTAGTAGTAGTAGCAGTAACAGTAGTAGTAGTAGTAGTAGTAGTAGTAGTAGTAGTAGTAGTAGCAGTAGTAATAAGCAGAATCAGTTGTTTTAACAGTGCTGGTGTTTCTGGCAGTAATATAGCCGCACGTATAAAATATAGTGCGAGTTGCAGAATACCAGCTTGAGTAATTCAACGTGTTGCTAAATTACATGTAGTTACATGTATCACTGTATCTCACTCTCCGTTGAAGAGATACGTGGTATCGGAATGAAAAAAAAAAAAAGATTTTATCATAAAAGTAACCAGGAGGGCATACATGTAGTTAGGACTCTTTAAATCTCATGCGAAGCATTCTAAACATTCCGCCAGTTCTTGTTACTTCCGAAATTAGGGATTGGTTTAAAAAAAAAAATTACGCTGAGAAAACTACCCGCTTTTCTGAGCGTCAGAAGCTTTTGAATATCGACTAAACAGCAGCTGACACTGGAGCACTGGCCGTTGAGCTGTCTCAGTCATGGATCATTCACGAGGAATTAAAAAAAAAAAAAGGCATACGACACGCGGTGGTTTTGTTACTTAAAAAAAAAAAAGTAATGCGTCACATAAATTTACAGTCATGGAGGGTGAAATAAAAAAAAGGAAGAGACTGGAAAATGATTTTATCCTTCAACCTTTACAGTGATAAATTGCATGGTATAGAACAGCGCTCGAAAGGAGCGTTACGCGATGGAAAATGCAGAGTTTAATTGATACAAAGAATCATTAGATTTGTTGATACTGTGATATCAATAGCTACACAGTATCTCCTTTATCTCCTTTGCCCTCCTCCCATCGCCTCAAACTGAACTAAACAAGGGGGGGGGGAAATTAATTATCAAATATATCAGTTTTATAAATGTTGGTTACAACTAAAATAGCTTTATACTAAGCTCCTATGGTTCCATCGACCATTTTAAATACTTTATAAGGATAACAGATAACATAATGGATGGATGGTGTGACAGTGTAACAATTGGGTAAATCAAACATAATGATCGTGAAGTAGTGAGGCCTTTATATCAGAAGCACTGGAGACAGCCGTTTAAAAAAGGGTTACGCATTTTTCTCCGTTCTTTAGAATTTGTCAAAATCTGATAGACTGGTTGTCAACGTTACTGCTGGGTGGAAGAATGCCCTAGCCTCAGAAAACAGGCCTGGGTTGTCAACGGCACTCACACAATGTTGAGTCGTATATTGAATATGGCCTTTATGATATGTGATAGACATTCATTTCCATTTTTTTTTTGCTGCGCAAAAGGAGGGGTTGGGGGTGAGGTGGTTGAATTATACAAAACCTTTCCACACAAAAAAAATTCTACCAGTGTTTTACATGTATGTTGAGATTGCATGAAAAGCAAAAAGAAATGCACTGTACATGGTTATAGCCCTCCTCAGGCTCTTGTTATCCCCTTTTGACAGTTTTTTCTTTTGTTTTTCTTTACCCTTCACCTTCTTTATTTTATTTCCTCTCCCTACAATTGCTGTCTCCCCTCTTTTTTCCCGACTGAAAAATCAGATTTCCTTGAAAAAAAAAATCTGCTCTCTCTCTTTCTCTCTTACTCTTAATAATCATTGTCTTTCATCCCCTCTTAAGATCTGTGCCTGTGCCTCATAAGACTTTTGTTTGAACTCAGCTTTTCTTCAATATTTCAGTTTAAAAAATATATTGACTTATATCTCGACCTTTGAGGATAAAAGAAATCGAACATTTATATACTATTAAGGTCAATCTATTTTTTTTTATAAAGGTAATTGCATCGGGAATAAAAAAAGAAAAAAGTTGTGAGATTGCACTTTTACATAATCATTTTAGGTACATACATCGAATTTGAAATTTCAAATTCAGTTGGTTTAAAAAAAAAAAAACAAAAAACAAAAAAAAAACCCAAACAATTCGAAAATAAAAGCTCAAGGGCAGCATTTATTTCACTCGATATAAAATGATGAGTTACGCAGATTTGATTAATTAAATTCCTTTATATATATATATATACATATATTACCTTCAAAGCCATTTTTCACCTCTTCGAAAGTTTCCTAATTTTTTATTGTCATTCGAGATTGTTAGGGATGACAGAAGAAACCAAGCCTGAATAAAGGAAATAATCATATTAATAACAACAATAAAAGCAGCAACAACAAAAACAACAGAAATAATAATAATAATGATAATAATAATAATAATAATAATAATAATAATAATAATAATAATAATAATAATAATAATAATAATAATAATAATAATAATAATATGAAGAAGAAGAGGAAGAAAAGAAAAAGATGAAGAAGGAGGAGGAGGAGGAGGAGGAGGAGGAGGAGGAGAAGAAGAAGAAGAAGAAGAAGAAGAAGAACAAGAAGAAGAACAAGAACAAGAAGAACAAGAAGAACAAGAAGAACAAGAACAAGAAGAACAAGAAGAGGAAGAAAAAGAAGTAGAAGAAAAAGAAGTTAAAGAAGAAAACGGAGCACGAGCTGGAGGAGAAAGAAAAAGACAAAAGAAATGAACGAAAAGAATAGAAATCAAAACTAAAGTACATAAATAAATAATAAAAAAGATGTGGCGGGAGGTTGGAAGCAAAGCGTAGGTGGAGGAGTAGGACGAGTTCTTCATTATGCATAAGACTACAATTTTACAATCTTCCTGAACCAATTAATACTAAAAAAGATTAGATTAAACAGAAAAAAAAAAAACCTTAAAATATTTACAGGAAATATGACATTTCAACTTATGACGCGGCTGGTGATTTCAGCTCTTCTATCAGTGATAGAATCTGAAAAAAAAAAAAATAGTGATGGATCAATTTTCACTACACTTTGAACACGAAGCTACAATTAAAACAGAGAAAGGAAAGTCATGGACATTTTACTTCTGAAGTGCTTGGGTATTTTCACATTCAAGGCAACTTCTTCTAAATTTATGCCAATGCCGATGCGATTTTACGTTTTCGCATGCTTTATAAAAGGTGCAAATTAAAAAAAAAAATAAGAGCATCCTTCGAAATCGCACATTTATCTGTTGCTCTTGGCTCATTAGACAGGTAATGCGTGCAACAATCAAAAATCATCAAGCGAAAAGCAAACTAACAACCAATCAAACCTAAAATTACGCAGTTATTCAACGGAAGGCTGAAATCATGAGTGCATCAACCTCAAAGATGACTGTTTTGCGAAGGGTCGTTCTCTTATAATACGGAAATCTAAAACGGCATTTGACGGGTTTTACTTAGATGGGATAGAGATAGGTAGATAGACAGATAGATAGAGAGAGAAAAGGAGGGAGGGAGGGAGGGAGAGAGAGAGAGAGAGAGAGAGAGAGAGAGAGAGAGAGAGAGAGAGAGAGAGAGAGAGAGAGAGAGAGAGAGAGAAGGAAACAGATGAATAAAAAAAGTATAGCGTTTGAGATGAGATAGTCTAAAAGAGAGACACTGAAACAGAACGAGACAGAAAGAGATAAAAGAAGAAAAGAGAAAGATAAACAGAAAGGAACTGAGAAACGCAACCAAAATAATAATGAAAAAAAAAAAAGAATAAATTTTATTATCGAGGTAAAGAGTGAGAGAAAGAGAAAGAGAGAGAGAGAGGGGGAGAGAGAGAGAGAGAGAGAGAGAGAGAGAGAGAGAGAGAGAAAGGGGGAGAGAAATGGAGAGAAATAGAAAGAGAGAGAGAGAGGAGGGTTGGGGAGGGGGGGGGGGGGAAGACACACACACAATAATGAAAATAAGGTGAGCTACTATAGACGCAACAATAAATCTATAAAACAAACGTGCATGTTAAAACAGAGAGGACAAAATCAGAGGCAATGAGAGAAACCATGTCAGCATTTATCTTTGATAACAAAGTTAGCAGTATAACTATACAAGGAAATTAACGGAATTAAGTACAAAGTTAAAAAAAAAAATATATAAAAAAAACGAGGGTGCAAAGAGCTCGTAACGTTCTTCCTGAGTTATGTAGAAACACTGATTCAATTACAGCTTTACAAAATAAAGAGACAGTCTAGACATAAATGGAAATGAATGGGAAAATAAAATTCTAGAGAACATAAAAGAAGATATTGTAAGAGTTGGGTTTAAAACCAGTAAAAAAAAAAAAAAAACAAAAACAAAAAAAAAAAAAACAAAATTCATGTTCTGATATATGTATATGTATATTGCCTGCAGAGAGAGAGAAAAAGAGAGATAGAAAAGGAGAGAGGAAGAGAGAGAAAGAGAGAGAGGAAAAGAGAGAGAGAAAGAGAGAGAGAGAGAGAGAGAAAGAGAGAGAGAGAGAGAGAGAGAGAGAGAGAGAGAGAGAGAGAGAGAGAGAGAGAGAGAGAGAGAGAGAGAGAGAGAGAGAGAGAGAGAGAGAGAGAGAGAGAGAGAGAGAGAGAGAGAGAGAGAGAGAGAGAGAGAGAGAGAGAGAGAGAGAGAGAGAGAGAGAGAGAATCTGCTACAGCGGGAGGGGCAATAGCAACGCAAGTTACAGGACTGGACATGGTGCGGATCTGTGTCGCAAGCGCTGGATCAGTCGCGCTTTTTTGTTCAAGAATCTCAGTTACTGCGAAAGAGTTCTCTACATCGTCAAGTGACATTATCTGTGGTAAGGTGTTTCTCAAAGTATCCTCTCACTGCATTACACAAGAGGCAGAAACCTCTTTGGATTCAATTTTTTTTTCAATATAACGGTAAGTTTAAATGTGCACTTTTTCTAATTTCTTGTTTGCTTTTTCTGATGATTAAACAATTCGAAAAATCAGTAGAAAAATAAAATTGAGGGAAAGATTTTTAAGCGCTCCCACCTTCTGGAACACAATATTTCATAACCCAAAATTATTTAAAAAAAAAAATTCATATCATGTATAACAAAGCAGACATTACCATCGAACATGCTGTAGTTAAAAATACAATTAAAAAAAAAACAAAAACAAAAACAAACAAAACTTCTTTTAAAAATCACTAGTCCTGGTTATCATGAATTGTTAAGTCTTCCATCGAAAGCATAACCCAATGTCTAGGATGAAAAGGTCAGTTCTGTTTGAAAAAGTTAAATGGAATGTTTCAAATTAAATAAACGTAAAAGTTACGTAACGTACCTATAGAAAAGACATTGTGCACAGTGGAGTGAATACATATGTGAAGCTGGCATACTTTTCTATTGAACATTCGTCTTGTAAAAACACATCGTCTTGGTAAATTCCTCCTCTTCTTTTGAATCTCACCTCCATTTTCTCCAATCTTTGTGATTTGGATTGGTGTGTGTTTTAATTACAGAACATTATTATATAGCATAGACTTTATTTGCAGACATCTTTCAATGTGACTTTATGTTTAAAAGTGCTGACTGAAAACGTCAATTGAAGATGATCGATTCACGTTGTAGATACAGAAGATCGAGGCCAATTTGAAGGGTTGTGACGTACTGGTAAAATAATTATGCAAATGTCAAAAGCTGTGAATTTTCTGCATGCGTTCTTTATTTACACTTTTAAAACTTTTTTAAAGTTACTAACTTTTTATAATAAAAAATTTAAAAATGAATCGCTGTGCATCCCGACTCATTACTTTACCAAATGCGAATAATTTGGAGATGAAGATGTTTTGAGTAAAACGCTGTTTGTCAGTATAATACTACATTGAGTCAATGTCTGAACGTGTACGAGATTATCATCTCCTCCAAAGAGAAATTCAGACCCTGGTGGTAAATCATTTTTAGTTTGATGATACTTATCATTCTCCTTCTTCTATTTCTATTTCTTCTTCTTCTTCCTCTTGTTATTGTTGTTGTTGTTGTTGTTGTTGTTGTTGTTGTTGTTGTTGTTGTTGTTGTTGTTATTATTACTATTATTATTATTATTATTATTATTATTATTATTATTATTATTATTATTATTATTATTATTATTATTATTATTTTCATCATTGAGGTTTATTAGAATATTCAGCAGCCATATATAAAGTGTAGGAATTGTGTGTGAGTGAACGGTTATATATGGATCAGATTTGATTGACCAGTTGCAGTGAAGATATAAAAAACACATTTTAAGAAAAGCGACGCCGATCTCGGAGACAATGGGAGCGATTTTAAGCGCTTTTGCGTCTATATATCTTTAAAAGCTGGTCGCATATGAATTTGGTATGTTTTACTTTCGAAAAAAAACAACCACCGACTCTATGGAAGGAGCGCGCAAAAATGCTCGCAAAGATTCCCCCCTTCGAAGTGCGATAGTTGTAAATTCCGTTTTAGATTAAGAGGTGAACTTAAACAAAAGAAAATAAGGTTATAAATGTTCATAGTCCAAAATTTAATTATATTCAGATTCCATAAAGCTATTTAAAAAATGAAGAACATGATTATTATATAGAGTTGCATATTTATATTATTATTACAAATCAAATTTTTATCTACTAAGAGTTCTAAAACCAGAACTGAACTATTGCAAAACTGTAACGACTTGGCATTACTTTTATTATAACATTTTTTTTCAGATTATCTTTGCATGTAGATCTAGAGTTGTGCAATGATCATACGCATGTGGAAGAAGAGCAATTAAGTGAAAATTATATTAGCTCAGCAATTCAGATAGAGCACCAGTCAATGCTATTGTGACACTTTTCACACTGACGAACTATTAGTCGTCTTAACTCTCCTAGATGCAACTAAACCTACTTATATAAGAAGTTCTCGCAGTTTGTACAACAAATTTACTTTAGCAATCAGGGCGCCAGTGCAAATATGTTGCAATTATGAAATCGGTACCATACGACTTCCCATGACAATGCCCTGAAAACTGAAATCTCCGATCAAAGCTCTTGCCGCAGGCATATCAGGGCAGTCGGAAGACATAGAGCCTTGTATCTTATATCTAATTACAACATTAAAGAGAAATGTGATGCAACTGATCCCCTTACACTGCCGAACTAAAGAAAATTGATTGAAAATAAAGTGACCTTTACCTCTAAAGTGAAGACTAAAGTTTAAGACTAAGCAACCATAAATTTTAAAATCGCGAAAGAAAAGACGAAGTGGTCGTTTTTCGAAACAATGACAATGAAGTTTGTTAATCGCTGAAAACAGAAAATCATCATCAGACCACACAAAAACACAGCAGTCTAAAAATTTAACATTTTGCATAAATCCAGGATGGGAGACTCTCCTGTTAGCAATGCAAAAAATTTTGAACACGTAGAGGTTTCCAACGTTCCCCAACGAATATCCGGTGCTCTTTTCTATTAGAGCAAATTCAGATCTGCGCAAAATTCATTATGTAGGCAGTCATGGTGGAAGGGTGGGGGTTGGGTGGGGGACAAGAGTATCTTCAAAACCATGACAACTTCTGAAGAACTAAGAAAATGAATGTAGAACGATGAAGGTAAAGAAAATAATCAATCGCTAACCACAAAGATCTATATATATATATATATATATATATATATATATATATATATATATATATATATATATATATTGAAGAAGGACGTTTTCATTGTAGTCTTTGTTAAGTTATAAAGAGTCTTTCGTTTGTTTTCTTGTTTTGAGTATCTTACTAACTGTAGGCCCTAAAACTTCGATAGAACTAATTATAAATGGTGACTTCTAACACGGCTATAACCTAAAACAGACCCTCCCCCTCCAAAAAAAAACAAAAAAAAAACAAAACAAAACAAAAAAAAAAAAAAACAACAACAACAAAGAAACTGGCAAACAGACTAAAAAAAAAGTGCAATAAAATGATACAGATACAATGACACAAACTGACATACCTACTACCAATAAAAATGAAAACAAAAGCAATACTCGATATAGATTTTTTAGAAAATAAAACTTGATAAAAAATGCACTAAAAACAGATATAATCCTGACTGATCAAGGTAAAACCAAAGAGGTAAACGAACTATCGTTTCTGTGTCTTTGTAATATGTTGTGGTTCTTTAGAAAAAGAAAATATTTTTTTTTGATTTACATAAATTTATCTATCAAAAGTCATGACTTTAGGCACCTTTTAAATTAAAAAAAAAATCTGTCAATTGAACACTTTAGATTTAAGGTTGACCTTAGATTAGACCATTAATATACAATGTACAAATTAAATGGGTCCTCCGATTAATACAGAATAACGCTTGATAATAAAACGTTTTGAAAGATTCCTGTGGCCAGATAAGAAGCCTCCTAGATATATATCACAAACAGCGATGACTAGATGTGTAGAAAATAAATACCCCCCCCCAAAAAAAAAAAAAAAAAACAAAAAAAAACAAAAAAAAAAACAAAAAAAAAAACAAACAAAGAACAAAACAACAAACAAAGAAAATAAACCCCATCAAAATCGATAATAAAACTAAAAAAAAGCTCACGCAAACAGCCCCCCCCCCCCCACCCCCCCCCCCCCAAAAAAAAAAAAAAAAAAAAAAAAGAAACAAAAAATCGAAACAAAAACAACAACTAAGCGAATTATAAATTACTGTCGTCTTTTTTTCATCAGAGGTGGCACGCCCAAGGAGCTGCAATACCGCACCCGTTACATTATCTCTGCTAGGGGCAAAATTGATGACAGGTTATATTCTCAGCAATGTTACCACGCTTTCTTCAGGCCTGTTCTAGTACTCCTGGTGACCGACGCAGTACTGATCGAACATCCCCCCTAGCTTGCAAATTATAGTGCAAGGGCATCGTATGATAGTCCATTGAACAACCAATACCCCCCCCCCCCCCTTTTTTTCCACCCGTTTTACACAAACAGACACATACTCAAACCTTCCCTGGTACAGCGATCTTGAAGTTGATTTAACCCCACCTTCGTTTCAGAAACCTGTTATTATTTATGTCAGAATCGGAACAAAATCTTTTAGATAAACAATTTCTGTGTTGCAATAATACCTATGCTCTCAACAGATGTGCCCCTCAAGAAGGTTTGTCTGAAACACAACAGGCTAAGGCAGTAATCACATAACCTAAGAGCAACGTTGCGCCACAAGCAAATAGATCTTCAGTCAACGCCATCTAGTCTTTTTGAAATACCGTTACTATCACTATCTTTTTCCTAAGAGTTATATCTTCCAGCCACAACCATTCTTGACGAGTTCGATTCCCATAACGTCGGCGGGTGAGTTGAGAGCCTCATCTTTAAAGTTCAACTCTGTTGATCGGGGGCTTGTATGAAGTTTTTGTAACTTTTACTTTCATTTCTTAAAGCTACACCATTTTAACCGCGACACGTTGAGTTTAATCTATAAAACCTTCAGATACTCTAGAATTCTGCGAGCTCATTATTTCCTCACAGCAATAACTTTTGTGAAACAATTTGTGACGTCAGAAAAGAAGAAATTCAATATCAGTCATCCGAGTTGATATCACAATTTTACTCAGACGCATATTCATAAGCAGTTTAGCTAATTACATAATTATGTTACTTTCATATCGAAATAAATTATAAATTCAAAGAAAACATTATAGATCATTAAACATAGCTAATGGAAGGCAAGATCTAGGGAGCTTCAGAAAGGGTCTACATTCTGGTGGGCTTCATTAATATCTCGATATAGAGGTAGAAGCAAGGGACGGGAAACCGGATATTTTATCTCCAGGGGAATAATGGTCACTTAGAGCAGTGTATTAGGCTCCGATCAATAAACAAGATGCGTGGGTAGCGGTTCTGAACAGTGCAGCACCGTAATCCCTCTGATAGCAGCACTACTATCGATGTTGCCAACTATTTAGAGTTTGAACGAATTATTAAGTATATTTATAACGTTTTTAGAATACGGCTAAAAATGAAATATGAGCTAATCCTATGTTGGTGTTCGTTTTATATAAATTAAAAAAACCAACTAGCATTCCTTTCAAATAAGAAAGGAAACATATATTACAAACTGTTTCTTTTTTCGGCATGAAGAGATGAAAATTTGACTCACATATCGAGGAGTGGAAGGTAATTTAACGACAAAAAAGACATGCACTGTCAGTCATGCTAAGCTCATTACTTCAGCAAAATTCTGGAACTGGGTAAGAAAAGGAACAGCACAAATACCAACAGCAGGAAAACTATTTATTTTTGTTTTTAAAACTGACTATTAATTTGTCAAAACTGTAACTTAAAGAAACTTCCATGTGCATGAAGATGGACTCAAAGCTATTTATTTTAGGCAAGAGATATTCATCAACTGCCCTATATCGTTAGGCTCCAGGATATTTATGCTCCCTTGAGTCTTAAAGTACCACAGACACATAACCATCACCATTAATAACAGCAGGCATTAGCTGATTGGAATAGCCATCTATACATGTATTCTGCTGAGAAAAGTGGAGGGGTTAGACGATGGGTGGGTTGGGGATGGAAAATCCTGCACCCTTTACATTCGGCCTCAGTTTGTACAGAAAAGGTTGTTATCATAAAACTTACGAGACAGCCTTGTTTTTATTCGATGCCTCAAATTATGCATATGAATTTTGTTATATTGGTAAGTGTGAAAATGACCAAGCGAGTAGTCGGTTCTTCTTAGGAATATTTTGAATTGCACACACGCACAATTATTGACAGTATTCATCTCAACAATAAAATTTGAAACTTCAACTAACTAGGTGATGCAAGTGTATTCTCATTTGGATCTTGAGCCCATGTGGCTTATATTTTAACCAAATCAAATACATGTTGGAAAGATCAGCTTTGAGCGCTGCATTACCGCCGCTACCGCACATTTCTGTACATATTATTAGCTTCCTACGTAAGTTTAATGTTGGCGATTTTTGGTGGCTTGTCAGTTTAAAGAATACATTCAACAAGAAGAAAAATGATCGAAGACATTACACCAAATCAACATTCCTATGCATTACTTTCTGTTTCAAAGCTTACTTCTGACAGTTTCAATAGCCATAAGCGTGTCTTCGACCTTCAAAATTCATAGATTGCCAGAATAAGAGCGACAAACATCCTTCCTGCTTTTGCATAAATGCTGTGTTCTGCTATGAAGGAAAATTCAGAAATATGCGCCAATATCCAGTACTTCCGGTAAGTTTCACAAAAACAAGAAATAGAAATAATAGGACGTCAGATGCAATCAGTTTTCAGGTTCATATCTATCATTTTAGGACTGACCAGTTTACAACGTCCCTTTCTGAAACTGTAGACTATGGAAAAAATAGAGCTAGATTTTTTATTTTATATGGTACTTGCTCGTGCTCTATCTCCTAATTATTTTCAGGAAGATTGAGATAGGATGTCAGTATTTCGGAATCACTGGACCTAAATAAATGTATAGTTTGATTTCACGAAAGAGTAATCAAACTCCTGTCCACTTAGGATCCACAAATTCTGCCTATGAATCAGAGGCAATTAGACGACGTCCGAAATCCGTAGTAATATTTTGTTTTAGAATAACATTTTTCCTCATAGACTCTACTTATTTGCGCCACTAATATTATTTGTTTATTTTTTGGACTTGCTCATCTCTGAGCATTGAAATCAGCGCCAGAGCTTTTAGTCTCTTGGGGTTTCTGAAAGCAAGAGCATTACTGCATATGCTAACAAAAATCAGAGCTTTGCCAAACTGTCTATGAAATCCCATTCCCTCCTGAGAATGAATGTGATTTATATTTCATTCAAACTTGATTCTCAGTCCGTTTATTTCCATAACAAACTATTGTTTATTTTCTTGTAGAACAAACTTCAACCTAAAATATTTAAGCCTTGGTCGATAATGAATTCTTAAAATTTAGATGAAGGATGGATATAGGAAGGCAAAATTATCAAGAAAAAAAAGGAACGTTGAACTTGTCAACTAAGAAAGAATGTAAAGGTACTTAGGCTCGCTATAAGCTTTCAAGTATATTGAGCAAAAATTTAAAAGCCGTACAGAAAGTACTCGGTATTTGACCTTTATTGATAATTGATTCAAACTCTGATGCATTGCTGATCGCCGTCCAATAACCGCAAAATAATTATCTTACATACACAGACCATCAATGAAATGATTGATGTTAGGTGAACTTCATGGGTGAAAATACTCATTAAGAACCCTGATAAACAAGCCAGGTTGATCCAGATCATGATTTATCTGTTTTACAACCCATTGCCGCAGCTTAGAAAGCGAGAAAGTCGTATGAAACACATGTTTTTTTTCTTCTTTTAGTGCAGAACGTCAGCGACCCGTTTAGAGACCCGCTGAGTCCATTTATACTGATTCTAGACTGATGCCGATGGTAGCCCAGAGTTAGAGTCATTTATACTGATTCTAGACTGATGCCGATGGTAGCCCAGAGTTAGAGTCATTTATACTGATTCTAGACTGATGCCGATGGTAGCCCAGAGTTAGAGTCATTTATACTGATTCTAGACTGATGCCGATGGTAGCCCAGAGTTAGAGTCATTTATACTGATTCTAGACTGATGCCGATGGTAGCCCAGAGTTAGAGTCATTTATACTGATTCTAGACTGATGCCGATGGTAGCCCAGAGTTAGAGTGCTGTGCTCGTGCGAGCTTGATACATGTATGTAGTTTGATGTACAGTAAAGACATGCTATCTCAAATTCCTGATAATATGTAACGAACGAGGTGGAAATTCTGTAGAAAGGCGAAGAAGACCAAAACGTAATCAAACCTTCGCGTATGTGTTAAATTGAAGTTGCAACTACTGGCAGCAACAATATATATATATATATATATATATATATATATATATATATATATATATATATATATATATATATATATATATATATATATCTTTTCAGGCAAAAAAAAAAAAAAAATAGCAAAAGCTAGCCCAATCGCGTGCTATATGAACAAATATAGGTATGGCTTATTTGTCTCAGAAAGACAAAATTCTGGGAAAGATCTGATATCTACCTAAAGTTTACTATCGATCACAAATTTGGCTAAAAGAACAAAAAAAAAAAAAGGTTATGATGATCATGAGAAAACAAATTTGATATGAATATAAGTAAATAAATCTCTCGAATTCTCCAGCACCAATAATAGAGCGGTATGCGCATTGGTTGATCTAATAGGGATCGCGTGATTCGAATGTAATTTTTGGGATTAAAAATTTTTAAGATTGATTCCATCTATATCGTGATAATTTGATGTACCACTCAACATTTTTACTTCCCTCCCCTCCTCCTCATTTTTTTCACACCCTACATTGCGGACATAAAAAAGAAGATGCTCTCACATTGAGGATCGATTTAAAAAAAAAAACCAAACTTTTATCAAGAGTTAAATAAAGGGTGTAAAATACCAATACACCGAAAAACTTCTTCCCTTTTGTTGATTTTATGATCACTGTGACGTACGATACATATTTCCAACTATTGATAATTTATTTATCTGAGAAGGTTAGTCGAATCACAGGCAAAGGTTAAATAAAAAATCGATAAGTTAGAGATTTATCCTTTTCCTCTTCTCCTTCCCTTTAGCCAATAATGATAACCCGCTGTGAGACAAAAAAAAAAACAAAAAACAAACACAGCGGGTTTTCGGACCCCGGACTTGGTGGCCTTACACGAGAGACGATTTGTAATTATGTCCGTTTATTATTCTGTGGTTAGCACTGTTAACATCCATGCTCTTTAACACAAGTAAAAATTGTGCCGCTTTTATTTTTTGTTGTATATGATTTCTCCTCAAAAACTCCCCAATGGAAGAAAAGATCAGATCATACTACAATGCCATCAGTCTTTGGCTTTCTTTGCCCATTATGATAAGGGCCTGATACCTCAATTCTTTTTACAAGAAAGTAAACTGAGGAGAGAAAGGGGAAATACAAAAAAATTGTTTTGGCCTGCCAGGAAAAAAAAGTCATGCGCACAATAATCTGGCCACTCGGGACGAAATTATCTAAACTTAAAGCAAAAGCACCCGTTTCTCCTAAGAAGAAAAAATGCAACAAAATTTACAACAAAATTCGAGAGCTTAAGTTTTCGTAATCGCTATTCATGCATTATAAATGTTAAAACTCTCTGTTAAATTCTCGCGTAAAAGCCAAATAACAACTAACGATGCTTGAAAGGATTCGAGGCTAAAACCAGAAAGCAACAGACAGGAATAATCGTAATTATAGGATATCAAAAACGTTGCATTCAAAATGGTTAATTACGTCAGTTTATAGATGAAATCTTTCTAATGTAGCCCTCACAGCAAAAGAAAACAAAATTGTTCAATTGGATATAAATCCGCCTACACAGCGAAAAACGAAATCACGACGGCACTCAAGAGTTAATTCAAAATTCTTTAAGTCCCATTTTTGTTGGTATAGATTTTCCTGGCTGTAATCTCGGATATTTCTGGCGCTTAAAAGCGTCATTCAGTGAACCATAGTGCAGAAAAGGAAATCGAAATCAACGCCAGTGGTTTGCCAAATTATTTCTTAATGGCTTGCTTCTAGGGGCTTTATCGTCTGCAAGTCATCGAGGACCTTGTCGGTAGCTCTAAGAAGTATAGTGTAATATGAGCGTTGACAAAACATTCAGCCCATAATACTACATCGCCACGCTTGCTGATCATATTCTTATGACAATTTGTGAGCGTAAAGTTATGAGAGGTCAGTAATTGTGAGTACGTAAAGTTATGAGAGGTCAGTAATTGTGAGTACGTAAAGTTATGAGAGGTCAGTAATTGTGAGTACGTAAAGTTATGAGAGGTCAGTAATTGTGAGTACGTAAAGTTATGAGAAGTCAGTAATTGTGAGTACGTAAAGTTATGAGAGGTCAGTAATTGTGAGCGTAAAGTTATGAGAGGTCAGTAATTGCGAAGCAGACTTTGAAAGCTTAAGAAATCAACGTAGGAAATTAAAAAAAACTGATCAAAAGTGCTAGATGGTCTAAGACCATATCATGAAAAGTTGCTCATAGTCATGAAAATTAAATATCAAACGAAACAAAATAAAACTCAAACAAAAATCAAACAAAACAAGCAAACCCAGCATAATAAAATCGTGGTAATTATAAATATTTTAGCTGTGAAATGTAAAAATAAAAGTTTGCTTTGTTACTTGCAACAGTAGTAGAAATAGTTCTTAAATTTGACACTTTATTATTATTATTATTATTATTATTATTATTATTATTATTATTATTATTATTATTATTATTATTATTATTATTATTATTATTATTATTATTATCATTATTATTATTATTATTATTATTATTATTATTATTATTATTATTATTATTATTATTATTATTATTATTATTATTATTATTATTATTATTATTATTATTATTATTATTATTATTATTATTATTATTATCATAATTATTATTATTATTATTATTATTATTATTATTATTATTATTATTATTATTATTATTATTATTATTATTATTATTATTATTATTATTATTATTATTATTATTATTATTATTATTATTATTATTATTATTATTAATATTGTTGTTATGATCATGATGATCATTATTGGTGTTGTCATTTTTTATTGGTTTTTAGAGGAAAAATTCGTATTCGTAGAAGTAGTGGCAATTATAGTAGAAGAAGCAGTAGCAGCTGTCATAATAATAGCAGCAGCAGCAGCAGCAGCAGCAGCAGTAGTAGTAGTAGTAGTAGTAGTAGTAGTAGTAGTAGTAGTAGTAGTAGTAGTAGTAGTAGTAGTACTAGTAATAATAATAATAATAATAATAATAGTAGGAGCAGTGATGGCGGTAACTGTAGCAGCAGTCGCAAAAGTAGTGCTAATAGCAGGAACAGCAGCAGCGGCAATATTAGTGTAGTAGCAGTAGTTATAGTAGTAGTAGTAGTCGTTGTCGTAGTAGTAAGAATTACAAGAGCTAGAATTTTAGGTAGTGCTCAGCTGTGGTTAAGGTAAGGCTTTTAAGTGAAAATGATCGAAAATGCTAGAATTAGTGGGATTATAACCATCGATATATAGATGCTTCGGCACCCATCTTAATTAGAGGGTTCAACTTTGTTTCGAATAAAAAATGGAAAAGAAATTGTCTGTTCAGGAAAGTAGGATAATAAACCTTAAACGACTTTATCCTTATTTCACGTAAATAGCTTCTTTCGCTATTGGTTGAAGCTAGCTTGAAATAGGAGCTGCGCTTTGAATAATTGAGCTCGAAGGTTAAGGTTTAGTATGGCCTTTAAGAAATTTAACAAATACCTTTTCTAGCTAGATTATACTAGATCTATACAATTATAAGACTACAATCATGGAACTCGAAAAAAGCTTAATTTGAAAAACTAAACCAATTTATCTTTTTTTTCGAGAAAATTTCATCCATAATCTAAATTGGATACACAGAAAGATAGTTATACACATAGACTGATAGATAAAGAGATATACAGAGATAAACAATTAGACCAAGACAGATCTACAGTCAAAAAGTAAGAAAAAAACATTAGGGAAAGAGAGAGTGAGAAAGAGAGAGAGAGAGAGAGAGAGAGAGAGAGAGAGAGAGAGAGAGAGAGAGAAATAGAGATAAAATAAGACAGAGTCAGACAAGTAGACAGAAAGATAGAAAGAGAGGGAGAAGACACTCAAAACAGTATCAGATTTAAGCTAAATGTTTGGAAGGCAACATATTATACAGAAATGACATAGCGAAATGTTATTACAAATCAGTGGCAGAGAATTTGAGATATAAAATTACTCTTCCAGTTGGAAACGCCTGAGGACTAAATAGATTCAAAAGAAAGTATTGCAAAAGTCAAGCCTACACATGTCATCTTTTTTAAATACAGTAGTGAAAATTGAAAAAGAGGGGGAAAAAGGGGTCAATGTTTTACAAAATCAAAGAACTCAGAACGAGCAAATAAAATCATAAGAAAATAATATACAAAAGAAGAAAGTTAACAATATCTTTATGCTATGTAAATAATCTTAGCTTATCTAACTGGTCAAACGCTCGCAATAGATCCAGATTCAAAATGCCACTGCGAGAGTGTTTGAAGTGTGCAAAGGAACAGAAAATGATAAAAAAAATATCTCACGATTATTTGAAATGTACACTAATGTGTTTCAGATTACAATTTTATTTTATGTGAAAAACAGATATTTATACTCAATTCTTTGTGTCTTTTTGTTTTGATTTGTGGATATTTTAATAACGGTAACGATATTTCTTTAAGATTCCTAATTTTGGACAGTCCAGATATTAGTTGTGAATAATTAATACACCGAGGTTTTGAAAATCTCTTGTCAAATGTAATATGAACCAGAAGCTAGAGCCTCCTCGAATGAATTCACTTGCAGAAAAAACAACTGAGAACTACCGGTCCTCTCAAATAAATGTAAAAATCTGTTCAATCATAGCTGTATTACTATGTGGTTAAAGAAACAGAAAAAAAAAAGAAAAATCTTACCTCTGTTATACTACTACAATAAAATCTTCCTTTCCAGGAAAGGAGGAATATAGTGTTGTTGTGTTATGTTTTGTTTGGTTTTTTTTTGCATAGGGGCGAGGGGTAGGGGGAATAAAGAGTGATAGAGGGGAAGAAAAAAAGGAAGGAATAGAAAGACAAGGAGTAACAGAAACATGATCTGTGGGAGTGGATTTAGAAGGGCAAATCGAAAGATCGAAAGGTTGAACGACAGAGATGAGCAGATGGACGGCGGATAGATAGATAGATAGATAGATAGATCGATAGATAGATAGATAGACAGATAGATAGATAGATCGATAGACAGATAGATCGATAGACAGATAGGTAGATAGATAGATAGATAGATAGATAGATAGATAGATCGATAGATAGATAGATAGATAGATAGATAGATAGATCGATAGACAGATAGGTAGATAGATAGATAGATAGATAGATAGATATAGAGAGATAAAAATATAGGTGAAAAAAAAAGACAGTTGACGCACACTCATTCTTTTATCTCCTTTTGTTAAGGACTAGCTTTGGCAGCACACTTTTCTCCTATTTAACAATAAATTGCATCATATAGATACAAAAAAATCCAACAAGTGTATCTCTCTATCTTACATTACTATTGGTATAAATAACTTGGTTGTTAGCACATAGATAGGCAGTGTTACGTGGAAAGAGTGAATTGCGTAATCGCTTCCGGCGATCTGTGGATATTTGGACTTGGACATCTTACCTCAGTCGACGTAAAACCCATTGTCTCAATTATTTTGCGACCATAAATATTACTAACGTTGCTTCCTTCTTCTTTCTTACCAATTCTCGCTCGCTGATCAGGTACTTTTTGGATACGTTCTCACAATGGATTATAAGAATAAAAAATAGACTATGGAAAAAGATAACCAAAAACAAACATCAGCTCTTTAAGAACTTTTGCACAATAAGTGTTTATATATCTTTAATGAATGGAGTCATAACATTCTCAAAATTATGGAAGCAGTTAGACATCATGCAACAAAATTTAGAGCAAATTTAATTTAACTTTTAACTAGATTAATAATTCGCTTTTTTTTACTCTCTAGCATTCAAAAATTTATGTTAACTTGTATAATGGAAGCTTTTTTTGCTACGGTCAGAATAACAAAATACTTATCAAGAGAAACTTCAACTCTGAACGATAAAGTCTTTTTAAATGACCTAAAGTTTTGCTTGTGGAGACCGTCAAAAGCATAGACCAGCACTGGCAGATTCGTGAAACAGTTAATTTCTCTGCACCTCTGCACATATCTTATAGACATTTGTAAGTCCAATTCAAGTAAAATTGGTTGGAAGCTATTCTCAGAAAACGTTCTGGTCAAACTCTAAACATGCAACGAAGTTTATCTTCAGCCAAACAACTTCATTTTATAGGATAAAAAAAAATTATATAGATATGAAAGGGAGCCATACAGCGGTGTTGATTTTGGGGTGTGCTCTTATTGTAGCCGCTAAACCATAGAAACGTACAATGCCATATCTGGGCATCCAGGATGCCAGTAATCAAGCAATGTTGCATCGCATTTACGTATTCGATTTTCACAATAAAATTCAACTAAAAAGCTCAAAATCTGATTTTTTTTCAGCGGAAAAAACTTTATGCTAATATTCTGGGAAACTATTGCCATGATCTGCATCCATGAATTCTGAGGTCATTTCTGTTTTGCGGCAATCTAGGTCTAGATTTAATAAATTTGAGGACTATGCATGTCTTTTCACCGAATGTTGACGAAGCGTCTTATTACCGGCAAGTGTGCAGAGGATGGGATAGAAAATTATTATTGGTTGAAATTCGGAGCTTGGTCCGGTCAATAAGCTGAGACTTTTTGAAAGAGTTTAGTTTGAAATAATACTGCCGACTTTAATTTGAAGCCTGCAGTAAAGCAACTGAGCTAATAAAACTGTTTGCTTGCACATGGAGATGAAGATATAAAAAAGAACAGTTTACTTTGAGAAAATCTTCTCTCATAAAAAAATGAACTCAGTAATCAAGGAAAGCATACTGTTATTTTAGAAACTATATTTAAAAAATATCCGCCCCCCCCCCCTTCCGGAGAGATATGTAGGGTACCGGATATAAAATTAATATGAATTCTATTTTCACAATAATAAGGCGATAAAATGCACACACACACAGATAAATGAAACAAAACCTTTAAAAACACTATAATTGTTTATATGATTCCCATAATATATTCCGCAGCGAAGAAAACGCAATTGATCTATAGAGTAATAAGAAAATTCCAGAAAAATCAGATTAAAGTTATTTAAAGTTTACATGCACAAAATGTAAAAATTGAAAAAAAATCAAAACAATATGAAGTTTTGCAATCAAGACTCCTTTTTAGCACAGTGCCATATGGAGTATTCACCTACTCCACTGGAATCAATTTTCATCCTTATTAAGAATACTTTGGTTTGACTGGGAGAGAGAGAGAGCATGGTTAGCAATGAAACATGAGATGTTGACTAAACTCTGGGGACGCTTCGGTACGGTACCGTCAGAGTTAGCCTACGTTCGAAATGAAATCCCAACAATTTTACTGCTTCTCTATTTTTTATGCGTAGAGAAAAAACAAGAACATGATCACGAATTTTGCAGATATATCACAATGGCTCATCTGTTGAAATCTAGGACCCGGATATAAACCATCTATTGCAGGGGAACACCAAGAAGACACTAGACCGTTCAAAATCCTTTTTAAAGGAGCTGGACATGTAGTCAAACTTAAAGTGGACATAACAGTTTCATTTCATTTTGACCACAATGCAACACTTTTTCATATGATAACATAATTATGTGCTTAAGAGAAAATATTTTATTTATGTATAAACAAAAGAAACAATTCGACTTACTATCTTGTATGCATGATCACCAACAGTGTTAATATCTTGTGGTATAAGTTTTTTTAAGGCAACATGAGAAATAGCAACAACAACATCAACAACAACAACAACAAAAATAAAAATAACGATGGAGCCCAAAACAAAATCCATATGCGCTTTGTTTCCTCAATCAAAAGCAAACAAATTAATCTATTTAACATCTTACCGATTCACTATGTACTCGCCAGTTAATACTGCCATTTAAAGAGATATCTTACCCGCTAACATAAAGATTCAAATCGACAAAGAGGTTCTTCCAAGACATCGTTGAAGTAATAATAGAATACTAGTTAAAAGAGGGCAATAAGACTATGGAAACTTTCGGGTTAATCTCATAATAGAAATGTAAACAACCTTCAATTGCTGCTTGTACTAGGAAAATAAAAAAAAAAATAAAAGGCAAACATGATTATAAAAGAACGTGTAGCGAGAATAATTTCAAGCAATACATCGAAAATATCCGAACGAACAAGTAAGCCAAGTTAAAGCGAGAAAATAAATACAAGGAAAGGATCTTAAACAGGGCAAGTTGCTGCAGTCTCCTTTCGATGGCAGATAATATTCTCATCAAAAATACGAATTGAATTTGAGACATTGAAAGGTTTTTGGATATAGTAGGGCAAAGAACAATATAAATAACATAACGAATGATAACACCTCCAATAAAAAAAAAAGTCTAAGCTTTAAGGAAGAAAACAACTTTTTAGTTTTTAATGTGCGCACGAAAATTCACACAAAAATATAGTTATGAAAAAACAAAACAACAATTTGATAGCAAAAAGTCAGGCGAACTGCATCAAAGCAGCATGACAAGCCTGAACCTTAAAAGACGAAGGGAGAAAATGGATCAGTTTTTTTATTTCGCGAGATAAACACGATCAACTATGTTGCTGCTTCTGCTGTGAAACTAGTATGCTAATAATGTATTTAGGTTTGATTCAAACCGAGAATTTACATATCATTTATAATTTGGGTTGTTCATCGTTACAAATACAATAATCACGCATAATGAAAATTTTAACATCAAAAGTTTTTATCACAAAAAGCTTTAATATTTTTAGGCCCTAAAATCTAAATTTCCGTTTGATCAGACTCACTCGCCAGATCATTAAACAATTTTTGCAAAGTTGCAGCATCACTTATCAGCTACTCAGCGGTATAAAACCCATGATTGTCTTTAAGTATTGATGCTCTGAACGGGGTCCTTTCAAGCGTGAGACAAAGCTACAAGAAATTAGAACAACAGCGTTGGAATCAGGAAAGTGTACAATGACCTTTCTATTTCTCTATCTAAGCGTGAATCGTGATAATCAAAACTCATAGAATGATAAAATTAGGCTTAGCCCTGCTCAGAATGTTGAAAGAATCACCTACTGATGACAGCGGACATAATAGTGAAGAATCAACACAAAAGCCGCACGCAGGGAACAGCAGGGAAAGAAACAAGCGCGTCTATGACGCACAAGTCTATCTCAACATTATTTAGAATTAAAATAAGTGAGCAGAGTAAGATATGTTCCGTTTTCATCTCAATAGTCAAACACACTTAAAAAAAACCTTTGATCTACTGTATTTTTTGTCCAATAAACGTTAGTCATAAAAGATTACGTATTTTGATTGTAACTGAATGATCTTTTCAGATCCACGCAGATCTGCCATGCTTCGTTTACGACTTGGAGACCTGTTACTTTTGACAGCTGGAATAGTTACTGCTGCAGGTAAGATCTCGTCTGCCTTGTCTTGAATCGAAATCTCCCAGACTTCTTTAATTTTAAGTTGTGTTGAGATGGTAGTTGTGAGAGTGATGGCAAGAATGGTATTGGAAAACGAGATGATGTAAATCATAAGGTACACTGAATTTATGTCAGTTAATCTACTTGCTTTCATACCGTTCGATCGCCCTGTCGTTGACTGCTATGCCATATGGCCATTGATCGATACGTAAATAGAAATTGTTTTGAGACACTTCCTTCTTCCTGTTTTTTGTTCTTCTTATTGTCTTTCTTCCTCTTGCAATTGTTCTTCTTACACTCTTTCTTCTTCTTGTTTTCCTTTTTTGTTTTTATTTTGTAAAAATGTATCTGTAAAAGTTACATTGGATGAAGTTCGTCAAATAGTTATGAGGTTTGAACGACACGATAATCAAGTGTCTTAAACAGAAAAACAAATTCTGAAAAACAAAACTAAAATAACTGTAGACATTTCATTGCTTCTAGTGTCATCTCTTGACATTAAATACGGATGCCAGTGTCCAACATTTCTCTTTGTCACCTAAGCAGATGAAATCCACTATGTACTCACACACAGACAAGACCTTCTCTTAGTAAAGGTCGAAATTATTAACAATTCTTAGATGTTTGCTAGGTTTTATCGCATAGATTAATCCTTTTTCTTAGTCTAAGAAATAGCCAGACAAAGGGAGTGAACTCGGGCACCTGAATTGTCACGAAAGCTTTTATAATCAAGATATGTGTGGCATTTCATGAATACTCTTCATTATCCGAAACATTTTTACCTCGATTACTTGTGTGTTGATTTGTTCAGAGAGAAAAAGAGGATCATTTTCCATTTCACAAAGACTTCCGTGGACATTGACTCCGGCTTTGTTTAGAAATTAAAAGAACTTTAAAAGATGAGATGCACCCTAATAGTGCAAATCGTTCATACTTCTTTTATTAAAGTTGTACGCATTTCTTTGCATTTTATCAAGGGAGTCTTGTATTCAAATTATAATTATTGTGATTATTTTGATCCAATATATTTTACGTGCCTATTAACGTTTGGTTCTGATCAAACTAAATGCGGATCATGAAAAAATCCCGAAGCAGATACAAATACAAGAATCCAAAGATTATAATTGGATATAAGACATATATAGATTGTATCTTGAACCTATTGAGAAAAGGTAGCTTGAAATAAGTAAATAAATCCGTTTCAAATACTATTTTTTCGCTACATATTTTTCGACATTTTTTTCACAGGGCAAATCTACAAATTTTTATTCATCCGTGATGAAAAATATGGGAAAATCATATTTTTTTTTCTATTAATAGCAAGAGAGAAAAACATACTAGGACATTAAAATATACTTTTCCCTCACTTTTTACCAAAAGATTTCTTTCAAAATGTAAAACTCGGAAGAAGTGAAGCTGACCAAACTATCATCTTCATCTGTTTATCGGTGAATGATTTGAAACACTGGAGTAATAATGAATTGTCTCAGTAACGATCGCGTGATCCTACCCAAAGCCAAGACCGACAGATACATAGTTCTGTCCCCAGTGACCTGTTGGCAAAGTCTGTAGCTTATTCAACAGTAATGTGGCGAAGCCACAGCCACTAACACTATTATATTTGGGACCAGCCACTAACCCTATTATATTTGTGACCAGCCACTAACATGAGACGGTTCTTTATTATAATTATGAATGACCATGACTGATATTGGGTAAAAGCTCTCATTCTTGACATGATTTCAATGATCTTTGAGTCTAAAGTCTTATTAGCTGCAATTTTTGTTGACAAAAATTTTTTTTTTAGTTTTATGTTCACTGTCTTTGTATTCACTTACAAAACCATGTCCAATACTAGTTACTTCCCGAAATTCAACATAAAAGATATATCTTACTTTACCTCCTTTAATCGCAGTCAAGATGTACATAAAAGCACTTATTTATTTAATCCTTTTCCTTATACGAACTGTTAGTCGCTTATCCATCCGTCGAATCCTACAGGGAACTCAAAGACACATTATCTTCTCCGAGCCAAGTAGAGCCGGTATAATTGAATTAAATCTCTGATGTTTTTCTTGAAAGCGTTGACGTCTCTCCTAATGTGACTCTCAGACACAAAGGGTTCTGAGTCGAGGACACTGTGAGAACCACAAAACAACATTACTTTCATACAAAGAAGGATCGCATCCATATACAAGTGGCTGCTGTTCTATTATTCCATTTTAGAGGTCACGACAGAATCGTGTCCTGTCTGAATTGACCTTGCGATGAGTATCTTTATCGAAACGTGAAGTCGACTTTTGGAGCGATCCCTGTTTGTAAGACACTCACGATTCAATCAGGAGACGCTAAACTCTTATCCGTGAATATGGGAGAAAAAGCGTACATATATCTTGCTACAAGATGCTGATGCCTATGTTTGATTTGTGTGAATTTAATTTGATATGTGTTTCTATGATGAGGCTATCTTGATTCATTTGTTCAGTTTAAGGCGGCTCCTATTGGTAAAGCAAAATCACTTCTGTTTAGTTTCTAATTTTTTTTTGTTACACGCTAAGAAATTGCAATGAACCACCGCAATAAATCACATTTTTATCTCATAATTTAATGTGGTTGATACATGGATAAAAAAGTCAACGGCTTCAGTTTTTATTTTGATTTTAAAAGTGAAATAATGTAATAAAATACACAAAACATGGATTGATAATTTGTAGAAGATAGAAGCGTCAGATATTTTTTTTGCATTCCTTAGCAGGTGGTTGTGTTGCACAGCAGTTTCAGATCTACAGTGGCAAAAATTCTGACTGCAATCTTGACATGTCTGTTTGTCTAGATGTGCAGTTGTTAAAGATCTGAAAAATCGATGTGAACTTACAGAACATATTTGAAAGGGAAGTCACGGACTGTCTATTCTGGAGGTCAAAAGATACCCATCCGTTACTGAATTCATAGCTTACACTCGTTTCTTTACACATATTTCATTGCATGAAAATGGTAGGCTCGCCGTTAATTGCTTATGATTTTTCAAGCATTCAAAATGTATTATGCAAGTTTTAATCAATTAAACAATTTGCAATCTATACCCACGAAAGAGGTTTATTAAAAGGCATGTCAGGATATAAGGATAAAAATCAGGTGGTTATGAGTGATAATAACTCAATATTCGTAATTAGTTATGTTTCCTGTGACAGACCTAAAAGATTGAAAAGACATGTCTTTAATTAAAAGAATTATATTGAAAGAAAGATTACATAGTGAACCTACGAATCTCTCCTCTCTCGCTGTGACTGTCCTCCTTTCCGACGAAGAGACAAAGAGACAATGAGAAGGTTGTAGTTGGATTATCTCCACAATGTTTGTCAAAACTGCTCAATTTTGTAAGAAAAATATAAATATATGTATTGATGAAAATTTGTTGCATTTCAAAGAAATTGTGAAGATAAAGTAGGGATACGAGACCTCAGTTTCTTCCTTTCTTCACTTGACGTTTATCTTTCTTTATGAAAAGTATTTGTTTTTTTTTTTGGCACTGTGCAAAAAAAAAAAAAGACAATAGGGACATACCTGGGAGTCATCATCTGGGTGTGGCCCGGCCCCTTTAGAGAGTCAGAAATTCAGGGCCGAAACACTTGCTACAAGGGGGGTTTCTGAAGACTCTCTGTTATCTAGCACCCCAATGAGTTTCTACCCACTATATATTTTGATTTTCTCATTCCTCTTTGTTTTTAAGCCCTAAGCTTAAGTGCCTACTGCTTTTCACAATTAAAACTTGTATTAAAAGTCCCTGCTCAATGGCTTTTATTGTATCTCCGTGTCTCATTTTTATTGAAAAATCATGTTTGTACTACACTTGAGTGGAAGGAGCGAAACAGAAGAGTCAAGTTACTGGCATATTTATCTTTAATTTATCTGAATGCTGCTGTAAGGAATGTTAATGAAGCAAAAATCAGTGTTTTTGCAAAATATTTGAAGACCTCATACAAAAGGGAGAAAAGATGAGTAGAGAAAAAGAGATTGGGAGAAAGCAGGAGAGAGAGAGAGAGAGAGAGAGAGAGAGAGAGAGAGAGAGAGAGAGACGGGAGCAAGGGAAGAGAGAGGAATGATATATATATATATATATATATATATATATATATAAATTCTCTATCCAATATACGCATATCTGTGAGAGAGAGAGAGAGAGAGAGAGAGAGAGAGAGAGAGAGAGAGAGAGAGAGAGAGAGAGAGAGAGAGACGGGAGCAAGGGAAGAGAGAGGAACGATATATATATATATATATATATATATATATATATATATATATATATATATATATACGTATATCTGTGTTACAAAAGAAAAACTCTATATTGAAACGGACCTATCTTTAAGCGACAATGGATAATATATTGATGGCGGGAAGAAAGAACAGAAACTATTGTTACAGTCTTGAGAAAAATAAAAGATAAAAGAAAGCTATGACAACACATCGCAGAGCTGAACATTTAATCTTAGCCTGACCTGTCTCGATAATTTCGTGCTCTGGACGAATAAACAGACATTATGTTTGTTTTACTCAACTCTAGAAAGGTTTTTAATCCGGAGTGCTCTCCCGTAACTGCCAACATAAACCACATCGCAAACACATCATGTGTCGTCCTCAGACAACGGACAGGCAGACAATTAGTGCACTAGGGAACAATGGCCACTAAAGCCTGAGTTACTATGTTGTAATAGGCTGTTCATGAAAAAAAAAAAAGAATAAAGAAAAAGAACGGATGATGGAAAAAAAAATCGGAAATAAAACTTCCCTGGTTGTTCCCAATGGGTTTATGTGCTTCCGTAAATTTCTCTTAAAGGTGGGCTTGGCTCGTGGTTTTTTTATGAAAAAAAAAAAAACAACGTAACTTGGGATTATTTCCTTCCCATAATAATTCCATCACAGATACAAGAATATTAGAAAGTACGAAACCAATGAGGTTGAAGCAAGAATTCAAAACAACATTCTGAGCTCAACTTATTCACAGCGCTATTTATGTTTACGATAATCCTGTGTAGCGGGAGCACATACGAACAATCAATACAGATCAAATCTTCTTAAGTTATTCATCAGAGAAATGTACATAATAAATGAAAGCAAAGCATTGAAAATATGCACTGATCAAAGATCTTATGCTACACAACGGAGGTATGACTTTTAACAAAGTCCGTAGCCACTAAAAAAAGAAAAGAAATGGATCTTATTGTCTCTGTTTACCGTGGATAAATGCTACAAAATAGCGCCAGAGGAAGTAAAATAGACAAAAATATATCAAGCCTTTTCCGACATGAAGAAATGCTTACTTCAATATCTCTTAGGCTAAATTAATATATAAGAAGTTAGAGGGATGAGCCAAATTGAATGACAGAATATCCTCTTGAATTATAAACCTACTGTGTTGGACAAATCTTTCATTAGCGTTTCTACGATGGATAGACTGACAAATAAGAGCTGTGGTAACAAATCATCGAAGAGAAGATAATCAGACATAAGACAATAGTTGGATAGAGAGGACTCATTGAGGGATATCACAGAACCACAAAACTTGCAGCACACAAAGATATCCTGAAACCTCAGCCGAGTCTATACAGTTTGGAAGAAATTCTGTTTCGTTGATGTTCAAACACTTTAGGAGGTTCTTAAAGTGATCTTTTGTAAATTTGTCCTCTTGAGAGATACAAATATCTTATACTCAGATATCACGGGGAAGGTTATCTATTGATTGATAATTTGTCAAAGTCTGCTTAACACAAAGATCAGACTTTATAAGCATGAGGAAACATCATTGTAAAAGAGAAATGTGTAGCAAAAGGCTTGGGTGCAAAAAACAAAACAAAACAAAAAACAAAACAAAACAAAAAACAAAAAAAAGCCCCAGTGTTATTGGAATGCAGGTTTTGTTACAATTTCTTCTCTCCGTCTCTTTCCGAATAAAGCATTTATAAACGTTTGCCTCTCCTTGTCTGTCCGTACCACCTCAACCAATACCATCTGACCTCAACACACCATATCCTTCATTTCTGTCTCTGGTTATTTAAATCTTAGTATCCTTACACTTCATACGCCCACTTCCCTCGTCTCTCTCTCTCTCTCTCTCTCTCTCTCTCTCTCTCTCTCTCTCTCTCTCTCTCTCTCTCTCTCTCTCTCTCAGTCTCTCTTTGTGTCTGTCTCTGTCTACCTCTGTCTATCTCTCACTTCACGTAATAAGTTCTGTTCTCTATTTTAAATATCTTTCCATTTTTATACAATTCCTTGTTACTTCCGCTTTGCCTCTATGAGTTATGTCTAATTATCCTTGTATCTTCTTCCCACGTTTTGTTTTTCTCTTCCATTAATTTTTTCCGGCTTTACGTCTCAACATCCCCCATTCTTTTTCCTTCTATTTCCATTTTTCTTTTCTTTGATTCTTCCCTTCAACAATTCCATCTTATTCTATAGTTCATTTCTCTCCGAAAGCTTTCACCAATCTCATTTATTTAGAGTACAGACCCCATACACGTTTCGTTTCCAATCGTTTTAAATTTTTTTTTCTCATTTTCCAAAGAACTTTATAATTCTTTTTCTATTTATTCCATACTACCATCTTTTTATTTTCCCATTCTTTCGCTCTTTTTGCTTCATTCCTTTATTCTCCTCTTTTATTGTCTCTCAATCTTCGAATTTAATGCGTGTTTGTGTATATGCATGTATAAACGCATATGTGTAAGTGTATGTATTTATCTTCTCATCCATATGTATATACGTATACACACTGTATTTATCTTTCTATCAGATTATGTTTTTTGCAGTGTTCCGCAAAGAAATATAACAAAACAATAAATGTGCTCGGCCACAAAGGCTTGAAATTATAAGATCTTACTTTCATATTTACATGATTTCACACTACTGGTGAAAAAAGATTAAAAGATCGTTTAAAACAAGATCTTAGCATGTATTTATCTGGAAAAAAAACCCTAAAATATATTAACCAATCAATCTATCTACCTATCTGGACATACAATGTACATAGATTGTTATAACACACACTGTGTGATACAAATGTATTCAAACCTATTAATAAAAATTTAATACCAACCTGTTTGTAATTAAACAAGAAACGGAACATTTTAACATATCACGTACACACACACTCACTCACATTTCTTGGAAATGTAGAAAATTGGCTATTTAAACTGTTTCATTATTCAGTGCAAAAAAAAACTTATTCGATTTTTTTAACTCTAAAGGTGCCGTCGTTTTTCGCTGAAATGTGATCAATCAAGTGGGGAAGTTATCGATATAATCTTCTTAAATTTAAGCTGGTTTATCATTACAAAAACCCATTGACATGCCATAAAGGTCGGATCAGTTTGCCTTCGTTTTTGGCAATCTGAAATATAAATTTAAAAGGTAACCTTTTAATGGCAAAATTGAATGTCCGATTTTTCGCATCTCAATAATCCTTTTTTTTTTCAAGATTATATTTTATTATTTTATTTTTCCCTAACAGTCCAGACTGATAATCTGACAAAATTTTTTGTTTGCTCCTTCAATATTCTCAAGAAACCCTCAACACAAGAACTCTTTTCTGTGGCTTCTTTTATGAACTTCTTCGTCTATGGTTCGTTCAGCACTACTACAGGAATGAGCTGTATTTGAAAGCCTTTGAGGTCTACAACAGTAGCAGCAACAACAACGACAACAACAAAAACAAAAACAGCAACAACAACAGCAACAATAATAATTAGCTCTTCAATATAATATAATGAATCGTCTTATTAGGAAAGAAAAAAACTCAACCCGCTATGTGCTTTTTTCTAATAAGGGTGGAAAATTAATAGAACGGGCCCATTCATAATGGCAATTAGAGGCGACTTTGATGCTTAGATAAAGGCCCGCAAAAACAATCTTTCAGTGCTTCAATAGTAGTGAATTTAAAATCAGTGCTCTCCTGCCTGCCTGATAGGGGTCAATTTTATGATACCAGCTGAGACCCCGCAGAGAGAACCAAAAAGTCAGATATGTATTTTATATATATATATATATATATATATATATATATATATATATATACATATATCTATATCTATATATCTATAGTTAGATTAGATAGATAGAGAGAATGAGTAAACTAAATACATAGAAATAACAAAGATTTATATAGATGAGACAGTAAGCTGGATGTGAACAGAATTTCAAAAGAAGGATATGGTATAATATACCTACTAAACTAATAGAATGAAACAAAAAGAAGTAAAAAAAATTGAAAGGGTAAAAAGTGAAGAAAGAAAAACCCAACACATACACAAAAATCGACCAATAAGTTCTACCAATGTTTGTAAGACATTTCTCTTTTATTGTAGATTCTACTTGTTTTGATAGTAATTTTTTTTTTGCAACAAACTTAAGATTTATTATTTTTATATCATAAATATCGTACCAACAACATCTTTTTATGGGGTATCAGGTGCCGTTTTTAAATTGGCCAACTAAAACACCCCAGAAAACAAATTAGACATATGGCGTTCGTTTTTCATACGTTATTTTAAATATTTCTCAATAAATCGCTCACAAACAAACTAAGGCGACGAACAAGAACTCGTTTCATTTCTTCTGTGTTGTCATCTTTATTCCAATGATTTCGAAATGACTGTTGCACTTTGTAATATCTCAACGTCATATAGGAAGACAAATAAACCCTAATTAATTTTTAATTTTATATTCGGTATCTAAATTTGATGCCCGCTCTCGTAGATTCATTTAAAGGAAAACTTTGTTTAAACGATTAAATGATATCACCAACATTCAGTTTTTAATTATTAAGGTCTATTAATAAAATGAATATTATTTGTAAAATCGAGTGGAACTTAATTAAAGGCCAACCATCTTCTAGGTTGTCGATGAGGAAGGGACTTCGCTTTTTCACACCGACTTCGGATACATTACAAAACAATCTGTTATGAACAATGAGATGTCTATAAATAGTAATTAATCAATTTAATTGCTCATCGCCCTTAGCAAAGATAAGATGATAGGAAATAACCAGTCAGTATAAGGAGTATCGACCGTAACAAAAAGACTTTTGAACTGCCACAAATATCAAAGAGGAGCATGCATACTACGCTAATTGTCTGGGTTCTTAAAGGTTTCGTCGGAGAACCTCCCCCCTCCCCCCCCCCCAAAAAAAAAAAAAAAAAAAAATAATAACAAAAAAAGAGTTTACCATCAATCTAGTTTTCCTTTTCTGAAAGGTTTTAACACAGGAAGATTAAGATATTATATAGAATTATAGATCCAAGAGAAGATTTTCACACTGCGATCACACTCTTGAAAACTGGAGATGTCTTGAACGCAGCGTAATTTTGTTAAAGTTAGAGATGCTAATGGCTGCAATAAAAAAGAGTTGGCGACTTGCCCTAGATTCTATGCTAACAATATCAAAAAAGTCTAATTCCATTTTCTCCAGTTTGAAGCTTGGTATAATGAAATGCGGTCAAGGTTATTGCTCGTGTAAAACGGAACCAACTTTTTCACATGTTTACCAGTAAATCTACAAGGATGTTACACGCTAATTGTGACTATCAAATAGCGATCTTTGTAACCTAGAAATTTCTCTCCTCCATCCCATTCATTTAAGAACAATGCAATATCAATACGCTAAACGCTAAAAAGAAACCAAGGAAGACCATTTCTTAAAATATGGAAGTGGAAAAGCTTAAGTGATTCGTTTAAGGGAAAATATTAGTATATTTTAAAAAAAGGTAAATTCATATAAAATGAAATGATCTCAATATAACGTGTAAATGTTTTATGAAAAATCTAATAAGGAATGATATTCATCAAAGTGATCGCAAATATCGTAAAGTATGATATGCAACATAATCCGCGCCCCAGGAGAATCACAAAAGCAAATTAATGCCAGCGTTGGCTTCTTCCACTCTTGTTCAAAAATTTTTTTAAAGAAAAGTAAGGACATTGTTATTTGGGATCTTGGTAGGGAGACATTTATGAGGTAAATTTTGCTCAAATAGGAGAACTTCTTGCGGCTGATAAGTTTCGAAAACTCTTTCGAAAGAAACTGCTTACAATGAAGGATGAGAAGAAATACCTGATTCAAAGAATAAGACAATCGTTTTTGCTTTTTTTTTGTTTTTTGTTTTTCTTAAAAATATACTTTAGGTAAAAATAGGTGAACGAAACAGAAGCAGTGTTTTGCATTTATATTGTTTCTATCAGCCTATTTCAAAACAGATTAAATTGTTTGAAAAACTTCAAAAATTACAGTTATTAGTTTTTTTTTACAAAAACATAAGCCAATTCTGCAATTATACCACTGCACAATGTCAACAACAACAACAACAACAACAACAACAACAACTACTACTACTACTACTACTACTACTACTACTACTACTACTACTACTACTACTACTACTACTACTACTACTACTACTACTACTACTACTATTGCTACTACTAGAAATACTACTTCTACTTCTACTATTAGTACAGATACTATTACTATTACTAGAAGTAGTAGTATCTGTACTAATAGTAGAAGTAGAAGTAGTATTTCTAGTAGTAGCAATATTATTATTATTATTAGTAGTAGTAGTAGTAGTAGTAGTAGTAGTAGTAGTAGTAGTAGTAGTAGTAGTAGTAGTTGTTGTTGTTGTTGTTGTTGTTGTTGTTGTTGTTGACATTGTGCAGTGGTATAATTGCAGAATTGGCTACAGCTACAAATTTACACTCCTCTTCCAACTGCTGTTGTTGATGTTCTTCCTCTTCTTCTAAAGAAATTCTTTTTAAGTCTGTTGAAGTGGAGAGATAATCAGAGTCTATATTATTCTGCTTTACACATTAAAGAAAAAGCATCGCCGAATGTTCAAAACGATCTCAAGCATGGTTCGAAAGCCTTTTCGGTAATTAACATAGAAAATAAGAAATAGAAACAAATGTCTTGGGCGCGCTCGAGAAGAAGATACAAATTTAGATTAAGGATTGAATAAGCGGTCAGGAATAGCTCATCACTGAATTCTCTTTCTCAAGAATTTGAAACATAGTTTTTTTTTGTGTGCCTGTGGGAGGGGCGTGAAGAAGAAGAAGCACCCACGATCGCAAGCTTTCCAGTTCTTTAATGATTAAGTTTATAAAGAGAGCAAACATACCTTAATGACGTTGATCTCACAATGGCATATAATCAACTGTAGGATGCCCATAGCGAAATCAACAATAAAACTTACTTTGCAATGTCTGGTCAAAAATTGCTCATGAAAGATCTTTTATTCGTGAGGAAACTAAGCAGTTTGTAGATCTATTGATGATTTCCGCATTTTTAAAGTGACGAACTTGTCTTTGAATGGAACGTGGAAAAAAAATTTGCATATATTTATATATATATATATATATATATATATATATATATATACATATATATATATATATGTGTATGTATGTATGTATGTATGTATACACACACATATAAATATATATATATACATATATATATATATATATATATATATATATATATATATATTATAAACTTGGTTCTTCAAAATTTGTGTAAAAATTTTTTAAAAGCTGCTAATGATAATTTCATTGTTCAATAAAATGATCGATTATTTTTGTCATCAAACCCCTATTGACAGGGTTCTTTTGATTAAAATTTAAATTTTAATCAAAACAGACAATTGATTCACTGAAAAACTTTGAAAAACTATTTGACAACCGATCCAAGGAACCTGAACATAGTTTTTGACTTAATTTGCTCTTCAAAAAAAACAATGATATGATTTTAGAACTTATTATTTACACTGAGAAAATGATATACGGTTTTAGGCAAGGATATGGGGTATTAATGGATGTGCCTAAATAATAGTTGGTTTGTAATTAATCCTTCCATCGCAAAAGTTATTATCATTATCAATAATATAGTGAGCCAAATCATTATGTTGATATGAAATATTGATTCGAAAGAAAAAAGAGATGCAGGCGTTTGTAAAGCTAGACCCAACAAGAATTCATCTGATGAACTTAAAGCGTTACTCGATAGAGAGAAAGTGCGTTAACAGTAGTAAGAAATCAACCAGACACAGGTTTGTCGACTCTGATCCACCACAACTGTTACTTTAAGTAGTGAGTTAAAGTCACACTGCATTCTAATCAGAGATACCAGGTCTTACACTCTAATAAAACTGTCCTGAATAGAAAAATTGTTTCCTTAAACTTGTGTCTCACTCACTGGGAGTTGTTTTAACCAGTCACTACAATAACATGACTTTAGAGAATTTGACATCTTCATCATTTCTCTCTAGTAGGGAAGTAGATTTATGAACTCCTTTTTAATTCTTATCTTATGCAATGAAAATGAAAGTGAGAACATCATTTTTAAATCCACTTTTACCATTTTTTCTTGGAAGATTTAAATATTTGCAGAGTATTTTAAAACAGTTTCTAATATTTGCAGATAATTTTATGTTTGGAGCCTAATAGCTCAAAACAGTAATTCCCGACATGAGCCTGAAAACCCCAGGCCACCTCACATATCTCTTTGTAAAACCACGTTAATCAGTGAATTTATTACAACTAAGTTTGTCTGTCTTATGGAAATATGATTCCAAAAATGCTGACACCTAATTTTTTTCTTCACAATGTTCTTCACAGTGTAACGGGTCCAACCTGCAAAAGATAAACTAACAAAGCCGCTTCATAAACATCTGTAAAATTTTGAATTTTTAAAACAATCGATTAGCCGTGACGCGTATCCATTAAAGAGACCGAGAGACACTTGTCTACAGTTATTAAAAAAAAAAAGAATTTTATACTTACACTTTCTACATATACATCTGGTAGGTCTTAGCGCTACAGGTTCAAATCTCAAACGATGATCAAAAGCACTAAAAAAAAAAAAACGTTTAGGAAATACAGATTGAAAATTTGTTCTCAAAAAGAAGCAAGAGCGCCCTAGAACGGGATATAAGTGTACTTTTGGGAAAACAGTTAAAAACCATTAATCGTTACATATTTTTTCAAGAGACACCTTGTGACATGAATTGTCATGAAATGGATTACTCGGAAGGGAATGATTTAATATTATCTCCTTAATCTACCCTTTGTGTAATTACAATAATTTGTTCGTATCTAATTTCCTCGTCTTCTCTTGTTGAAAAGGTATTAAAATCACGACAGAAATATTTTCAATCACTGGATGTTGTTACATGAAATATAATAGAAGTGTTCAGTGAAACCGTTAGATATAAGCGTCTAATAATATCCAACGAAATAAATGAACGTATGTTAAATCAGATCTTTCATTAAGCAGATCAGCAGTTTTGTTTAAAAAAAAAGACCGATATATCCCCAGCAATAATCATTAGCTCGCTGGAAAATCAAATTTGATTCCTTATGAAAAATCAAAGTAAAGCGCGAGCAACCGTATAAAGGCGAATGTTCACTGAATCTAACTTATAAAGTTATAACCAGAATCAATAAGAACACAATTTAGTAAAGAAGGAAATAGCCAAACCCACTGTCTTAGAACATACTGGATTTTTATTATAACAATGATAACATTAAAAAAAAAAAAACAAGAATGTGAATCTGGTTCATCCCTGGGATAAAATTATTGCAAAAGTTAAAAAAGGAAACATTATTTCAATTAAAAGAAAAAAGAATCTCTGATGCATGCGTCATCGGTGATATTTTTTTTATTGATTACAGATGTTGCAAAATTATCTATTTTAGTCGGCAGATCATAAGGACTTACGGCATATTAGCCCTATTATTTCAGCCATCTTAAAGACATAAACGACCTTTTCCAGACAACAGAACAAATATAGAAATATTACTCTCAAAATACGGCTTTAAAAAAAAACAAACTGTTGATGATACAAAGATTTAAATTCTCAAATTTTTTTTCTTTTTTTCTTTTAGCTTTTATAAGATATTCTTATGCAAAAAAATTTAAAATTCCCTGTCAGCTGAGGAAGGAAAAAGCTTTTATTTTCTGTTTTTGAAAAAAAAAACGAGTTTATTTGAATATCGAACGCAAAAGAGGTGCTTCCATGATCAAATCAAGCATCATTTAATTTTTATCTTTAGATCCCTTGTAAATTCATATATATATATATATATATATATATATATATATATATATATATATATATATATATATATAGGATGTATTAAGTGTAACTGAGCCCGCAATGAGGTTTTAATTGTGACCAGATTTGGTCTGAGGTGAGTTGAAGACCTAAGGAATCCGCTAAAGTTGATACACAGTAGAACGTTTCAAATTGCAGGCCAAAGAACGATAATTTAGTTAAAAGAGATAAAATATCAAGGCTCCAAATGAAAAAAAAAAGAAAAGAAAAGGAAGAAGATGGTTAGACAGCTGATGGAATTGAAAGTATGAGGATGGATGTCCACATACAGATGGATAGATAAATTGATACACACCTTAGATTAATGAAGGTATGCCTCAAACTTTTCGTATCCCCTTCGCACCCATGAAATAGAAAGAAGGATAGATGAACAGATGGACATAAAGAGGAATAAATACATAGACATATTCATTTTGTGAATTTGTATTTGTTCAATCATTAAAGTGATCGTCTGGAATAAGCTTTCAAACTATTGTTCAGGCCTTACTACATAATCCTCACTACATGTATGTCCAGAGCGCAGTTAATGTACATATATCAGCATTCTCCTCAGGAAAATAGAAATATCAGAAAAAATTGATGGGTTGACCCGTCTATTGAACCACGGACATCTTTACATCTCATGGGAAAAGAAAAAGAAAGAGCTTCCACAGATTACGAAAATTACTTTTAAAGTATTTCAAATTGTTAACATCTAAAAGTTTTTTTTCAGAATTTCTGCATTATCAGCATCCCGTATGAAAAGGTACATTATAAAACTACAAGACGTCAAGAAGCGTGAACAGATATACCAATCATTAGCCGAGAAGAAAAGAATTGTTAAATTCGTGACATTTGCAAGGTTTTAGAACTCTATCATTCTCAGCCTACGTGATTTCAGACGCAAGCACGCAGAGAATAAAAAAAAAAAATATGAAATGTCGAACATGGAAACATAGACTCCTTTAGCGTCTTCCTCCAACCGCCCCCTCCCTATCGCACTCTTTGTTCCAGGGAAAAATAATATAATTATTCAATGAAATCCACAAAATAAAAAAGAAAATTATGACTTTAATTTTCGTCTTAAAAGGCTCTCATCTGGACCAAAAAAAAAAAAAAAAAAGAAAGTTTGTCCAAATGTTGTCGTAAATAATAAAGGTTCCACATTGTCCAAAAGTTTAGCTATTTAAAAAAAGATTAAAAGTCAAAACTTGATTTTAAAGACGTTTATTCTAAAAATAACATCTGAAAGAGTTGTTGCTGGATATACTTCAATCTGCAAATCTCAGGCTTACATCAATCGTGAACTCTAAGAAGATTAGAGCTGGTCGAAAATGAAGCGAAACAATCAAAATTGCAACTCGGACAATGATGATAAATATGATAAAGATATTTTCGTAAGTATTCAAACAAGAAAGGTAAAATATTTTGTTGCAAAATTTGAAATTTCATGGTACCGAAGATTGAAATTATTAAAGTTAATTGTGCATGTAAAAGATTCAAACAATGGTTAAGTCTGTCGATTTATCAAGCAAAGCTCAAATTACCATTTTGCCACAAATAATCCAACTTAGAGACTAAGACCGAAAAAGGACTTCATAGTTTACGGCTTTAGGCACTGGTTTAAAGAAAGTTACTATTCGTTAAACAAAAGGTAACAGAATCTTCGACACTATTATTTTTATGTTCACAAGGGGTGATTCAAGAATATTAGGGATAAAGTGCTTGATATAGACAAGTGTCAAAATTTTTCAAGAAGAGCTGGCCTTAGAGAAATTTTTTTACTTTATTATGCTCAGGCATATTTGATACCAACAGTTGTTCTTTTTAAATTAAAGCCTCAATTGTTTATAAATTTTCTCCTAACATTCAAAATAGTATACCTATGATAAAAAACAGTTGAGGGAGGTATAAACATTGAAAAAAACACCTCTTTCTGCTCCAAACTTCAGCTGTTAGTCATACCAAAATAGAAAGTTGTAATAACAAGACCTATTTGGTACATTAACTCTTTCTTTATAATAATGACATTAATGATAAAAGGAATAGCTTTACTCCATAAAGCTTACTGCCGGGCTAATTCAGCCAGAAAACAAAATAACTGTCAATTCAAGTAAATCAAATTCCCAATAAAACAATTTGCCTGCACCAGCTTAAATCATGAACACTTTTTGAATAAAGTAACATCATTAATACCAGCTCCACCACCACCACCACCACCACCAACAACAAAAACGACAACAAAAGAAAGACAAAACAATGTGTTTAAATTAAACATAATCAGATTTCAGAGGAAAATCGTGTAGCAGTATTCCAAATGCAAAATCCATTACGGTTTAATGCAAGCACCGTTGACTTGTCATTTAAAAAAGAACTGAAAATTATCCGACCAATATTTTTAAAGCGACCATGGACTTTCGATCGATAAATCATTGTTGGAGAAATCGATTTCAATAACTCAGGTTTGATATAATATCGCCAGCAACTTTATCCTTGATGGGAAGAAAACCTTGTTGGCACGATCTGAGAGAATTTTGTAACACACGGACATAATTATATAGAAAACCTGTCAAAACGAGCAGTGTATGACCTTTTCTATGTTAAATCATTATGAGCCTGGAAAACACACAAACCAGTTCGTGTAGGGAGAAAGACATAAGAATAGTTCCCAAATTTAAAAAAAAATGAAATCTATTTACAGATTGTTAAAAATCATTATCATGTGGGCTTAAATAACATCGTGGCTATGAATTCCCGCAAGGCAGTGCACAGTTATGCACTTAAATCGGAAATCGCATTTGATAAGCGTTTGAAAAGATCTAAATTAGGTTTGGAAAGTGCAACATTAGCCGATTTCCTTTGTTGTGTATGTAATATCAAAATTAATTTCACACAGATTTTCAGAGAGAAGATTATTTGGCTTCCTTCTAACAACAGATAATCAATGGCACTAAACTGCTTCTAACTTAGCATGACTAGAGTTCTTAGAGTGTACAAAAGATATACGAATTTTATTGGCTTCTTACTGATTTATTTAATGTCTGACGAGGAAAAGAGGGCTTTTAAACCTGCCTTCTATGATAAACTGACCATTGATGTGACTCTATTTCCCCTAATTGTAAAAGTTAGTTTGCGAAATTTAACCAAACAAACCGTCTTTTTTGTTTGAATTAAAAAAAAGGTGAAATTCGTATAATCGAATCCTATCATTCAGAGACGCCTCATCCATAAAACCTTACATTTTGCAGACATTTCCAAGCGTAAATTTTTGACACTTCACAGACATTTCACAAACGCCCATGTCTTTTACACGTATCTCGTGCGTTAGATTTTTACTCGACTTCTGTGTGATTTGCTCATTCTATTGAAATTTTGCTAAGCTGCTATTCTTTTTTTTCCCACAAGCACAAAGAGATAGTCTGACAGTCTGAAGCTAAATCTATATCCTTGGGAACGAAGAACTTTTAAATATTGTATCCTTGGTCAACGCTTTTATCATCATAGATTTTATGAGATTAATTTCATACCAGCCTTGTAGCCAGATTGAATCTGTGTGGATTGATTACGCTTTTAACTAATAATCAACGTGACAAATAAGAAATCAGGTATTCAACGCTGACAAAGACAGCGGTGGAGAATCTTTTTGATCGTCGTGTCACGAATATTAAATTATAGTTCTTTTTCTATTCAATACGGAAAAAAATTGACATGTCATTAGTGGTTCTAAACTATCTGAGAACAATGATGGTCATAAATGTTTCATCAAGTTGAAGGTTTTTCTCTCAGCCCACTACAACCGGTCAGACGAACATTTTCATTAGTCTTTAATCTTTTCCATACAATTGAGAAATGTTACTGACTGAGGCGCTATAAGCTGTAGATTGTTTTGTACCACCCGTTGAATGCTATAAGGTGAAATTGAAAACATGACTAATTGTACCCACTGCTTCTATTTTTTTTTGTCGCTACCATTGGCTTCATACAAGAAGCAATCTCAAAGCAATTTATTGACTTTTTAATCACATCGCTTAGGTATATAGATTAAAAAAATCTAATTATGCTCCAACATAATTTTTACATATAGATAATCAATTGGATTTCACTACTCCCCTTTTGTTAATGCGTATTTTGCCTTCGATATTCAGTGGACCAGGTATTTTGATTTCAGCTGTAACTATTTTCATAATGCCAACTTTGAATCTTAAAATATGTATTCAATTCTAAAACGCATTGTCACCAAATAAGTTGCAATGTACAAAAAACTCAGATTTTAACGTTTCCACCTCAAGTCCTGAAATTTTTTTGGTAAAACATTTTTTTTTTATTTTGGCTTCACTTGCTTTTCACTTGAGCCAAGTAACAATGGCTTAGAGATGTCAGGGGTGTCATTACCCGAGTAAAACTGAGTTCCTTCAGTCCTTACACAGCTACTGACGGATAATTACCCTTCGGCTCTCACCCCCCCCCCCCCCCACCCCCCCTTACTTTCCCGCTCATAAGAAAGATTATAACTTGTTACTGTGGCTCTTAATCTGTTCTCTTTTCAATTGTTATAAAGAAGGTAATCGTTGAATTAGGGGCGTGTATTGTGCATGCTTTGTCAAAGAAATGCTCTATGTAAATCTAATTCTTTATCATTATGTCATTATCATCATCATCATCATTATTATTATTATTATTATTATTATTATTATTATTATTATTATTATTATTATTATTATTATTATTATTATTATTATTATTATTATTATTATTATTATTATTATTATTATTATTATTATTATTATTATTATTATTATTATTATTATTATTATTATTATCATATCATTTTATTATTATTATAGCTATCAAACTTTATATAATTTTGATGTTCTGACATCTTAATTCACAGAAACTATTAAACCCTCACTCAAAACTAGAATGCCCACAAAAAAGTGAACTTCATTCTCTTAACATTGATGCCCTTTTGTCTTGTTTCTGCATATATGTTTATTTATCAAGCAACCCTGTTGCATGAACTGCTAATAGATCTCGCGCATTTAGATAATCATGTTAAAGTTCGATGTGACTGGCTATACAACAATTCTTTTCAAGCCATCTGGTGATGAGTCCAATATGACCGAAACTGGAAATAGAAGGGCTGTAAAAAGTGTAGGGTATGATAAGGTATGTAATGACAAACAGAACGGAAGGCGCAGAAGAGTGTAAAATATAACAATAAAGATTTCCACAGAGCAGGAGATAGAAGAAAGAAAAAAAAAACAACTAGGAAGAAATGAAAAAAAGAGCGAGAGAAAGAGAGTAAGAATGAGAGAGATGCAAAGAGAGTGAAAGAGGGAGAGATAAAGAGAGAGCGGAGATAATAAAGTTTTACCCCATCAATAATTGGTGTCACGAAAATATTTTACTTAGAAGCCGGCTTCTGAAAACCTGACACATGAAACTCTAAAATCGGCAGCAACTATGTCTTTTTTGAAAAAAGAGATGATTAAAAACTCATGCATTAATAGAAGAAAAGACAAAAGAAAATTAAAAAAAACCCATCTGACTATGATAGCAATCAAAAGAGTAGTCAGATCAGAATCGATCTTCTGTTTTTCCCGTTCTCCTTTATCCTCCCACACCCCAACTCCATCTCTTTACATGCTCAAGGTTACAGGCTGAGAAAATTCATTACCTGGTACAGAACACGGAGAGAAATAATCGTTTTGGGGACAATTAAGATGAAAAGCCGCTGAGAATTAATTGCGGTCCCCGATAATATACTCAATGGATATCGTGTTATTACACATTGATTCTCATACTCTCATAGGAATATCACATTGATTGGACATGGTGATGTGACACATTGATTCTCATGCTCTCATAGGAATATCACATTGATTGGACATGGTGATGTGACACATTGATTCTCATGCTCTAATAGGAATATCACATTAATAGGACATCGTGATGTGACACATTGATTCTCATGCTCTAATAGGAATATCACATTGATATCTCGCCTACAAAATTTTTCTTTGAAAACGTCAATTGTTTTGCTGTTGATAGAACACAGTACATGGGAACAGAAAAGTGATTTAGGCTTTACAATTTTTGTAGTTACAAAACTATTCACATACTAACTTTTTGATCATTAGATGCAATGAACAAAAGTTTTGTGAGAATATTGTCCCTCACACGAAACGTTTTTTTCTTCTGTGGCCTTCAATATAAATATATTTTAGCCAACTTCGTACAATTAAAATCTATTTATAGATCTCTTTTAAAACGTTCATTATGATGTAAGTTTAAATGGACAGCCATGAATTACTGTGTAGCAGCGCACCTTTTTTGCGGAAATTCATAACCTAATAATAAGCGGTTAAAAGGATTTTTTAAAAGACGAGGAAAGAGCAGAATAAGAATAATTGGTTAATTATCTAAAATTCAAACCTATTTATACACATTTTTTAAAGTTCTTTTTTTATGTAGTTTTGAACAAATGCGAAGCTATGAATTGCCGAAAGGCAGTGCGCTTTTATGCACTTTTTGCGGAAACCGCAAGTCTTCTTATGCGTTTATAAAATAGATTTGGAAAATACAGAATTAGTCAACTTCCCCCATTAGCTGGTTGTTCATGATAAGGTAACCACAAGTCGTAAGGGCTTTAACATCCCGCTGATTCTTGTTTAAGCTTTTTTAGGACCAAGCAACCAAGCAGTTTGATGTTTATTCAGAGATTGCAGCTCCTGTTATAGAACTAATTTCAAACCATAGAAGCAATCCATGAAACATACAAAGCTTGAAAGGTGAAGTCTTGTTTTCATCTCCTCACGTCAAAAGGTTGGAAAAATGGAAACTGTTTCCTCAAAAAAACATCTAAATGGATCCCAAGGCAGGCTATTTAGAGCACATTCTGAACTGTTTGAGTCAATGACAGTTTTTTCAGGTGATGATTTGATTAATTTCCCAAAGGAAATCGCCGGGATCGTTTCGCTTTAAATTAAATATTAGTTAAACACCTTTTTCAAGGTTGCGAACAGAGGAATGAGTTAGAAACGAGCAAAAAGTTTAACAGGGAAATGATTTGGCTCTACATTCAGTATTGTAAACATTAATTTTATTTGCGGGATCATTCTCGACTGCTGCTTCTTGACAATATTGCTTATTTTTCGGGTAGATCGATGCTTATTCAGCGAAATGTACGTTTGTTATTCAAGATCTTTGAAATCCATCTCTCTCTCTCTCTCTCTCTCTCTCTCTCTCTCTCTCTCTCTCTCTCTCTCTCTCTCTTACACTCTTTCTTTCTTTATCTCTTCCTTAATTTCATTCTGTTTGCATTGGGTTTTTTTTCTCTATCTCTTTATCTCTCGCTCTTTATTCTTTATCCCCTCATTCATCTCATTCTTTCTGCATAGTTTTCTTTCTCTCTGTATCTCTCACTCTTTCTTTCTTTATATCTTCCTTCATCTCATTCTTTCTGCATTGTTCTTTTCTCTCTCTCTACTTCTTTGTTTCTTTATCTCTTCCTTCATCTTATTCTTTCTGGATTGTTTTCTCTCTATATATATCTCATTATCTCTGCATTGTTTCTCTCTCTCTCTCTCTCTATTATCTTTCTTCATCCTGTTCCAAGCAGCTAAATCTGAGAGAATAAACAAAGATGCTATTTTAATACTTCTAACAGCCTTTCGTGTTCCAAATACACAAAATGCAACACAAATAAAAGGAATGGAAGCGAAGATTTTCTTCTAGATAGAAACAAACACTTAACAAAAGCACGACTGAATTTTGTGAGTAAGGGAAAAAAAAAAAACAGAGGTCGGGAACTATCGGTGGTAACATTTTTCCATAATCATCATTTATGACCATGCCTGAGCATAATAGCGGTGGCCTTTGAAAGCCCCTTGAGAGACTCACAACTCCCAAGCCAATCTATTAAATTAAATTTCAGAAGGAATACAGATCTGACATAGGGCAAAAATCTTGAATATTTTGGAAAAGAGCGCAGCGTCTCAACACCGTTGTCTGGTATTAATACCTACAGCAGTGTTTCAGAATAAAACAGATCTTCCTGTCATTGTGGCTGCCAATCATTCTCTTTTTCTCCCTTCGCTGTCTTTCTCTCTCTACTTGCATCGTTTCCTTTTCGTCTCCAAAAATCTCTTTTTCTCTGCTTGTCTGTCTGTCTCGCTTTCTTTTGCTCTAAATCCTTTTTTCTCACTTTCTTACTTTCTTTTTTATTCTTTGTCTCATGCTCTTTCTTGAACTATTTCTTTGTTTTCACCTCTCCCACTCCTCTCTTCCTATTTTCTTTTATTCTTTCTACCCCTTTCTCTCTTTGTCTTTGCCACTCTTCGTGTCTCTGTTTCTTTTAGCACTGTGGTCTCTCTCTCTCTCTCTCTCTCTCTCTCTCTCTCTCTCTCTCTCTCTCTCTCTCTCTCTCTCTGTCTTCTACAATTTGTGTCTAAAAAGAGACAGGCACACAATTTTATAACTACGGGACTAAAAAAAGACTACACACAATCTGATGAAGCCACAATAAAGGCGAAACGTTTATACTTGTGTTGTTTCTTTTTTTAGTCCCGTAGTTATAAAGTTGTGTGCCTGTCTATTTTTAGACCCTGTTTCACAATATTTACAGACACACACGCGTCCTTTTTGGATCCTTTATAATTACTAAGTTGTCCTCCAAGTGTGGTGTTTTTGCTTTTCTATTTGGATTTTCTACAATTTGTGTGTCTGTGTCTGACTTTTTACTCCTCTTAACACCCCCCCCCTCATTCTCTCTCTCTCTCTCTCTCTCTCTCTCTCTCTCTCTCTCTCTCTCTCTCTCTCTCCAACTATTTGTTTCTTTGTCTTTGACTTACATTCCTCTCACCCCTCTCCCTGAGTCTCTTAGACTTTCATATTTAATGTTCCCTGTTTTTAATCTAGGAGTCCCTATTGACATTGATGAAGGGGACAAGACGCCTGGTGTTCAAGTAAGTACCCTTTGTTATCTTATTTGAATAAACATGTACGTATCCGATCAATACATAAAATCGAATAAAACAACAAAATGTGAATCGAATGTGGGAGACGCAGTAGACATATACAGACAACATTAACAATACAGGCAAACTGAGCAAACAAATTATTGAGCCGACATGTTTTTCACGGTCGCCAAACAAGGTGAGGCGTCAAACTCACCTAACGGCGATTCCGTGACTAAAACTCTTTGACGGTTTATGTGACCTGCCACGAAAAGGAAATTGACCTTTTCAACCTAAGCTCACATCTTTTAACGCCAACGCCGACGCTGAAGGTCTTAATGTTGTAGAAGAACTAACTCCATCTTTCAAATCCTTTAAAACTATCATGTGCCAGAATACCTTAGCCTGCAGCAAGACAACCTGTCCAATTTCTGACATATTAAAGCTCTTGACCTGTGAAAGTGACGCAGCTCTTGCAAACCACCATTGCCACACTCAGCACGCCGTCTACGATTAGATGATGTGAATTGAGATAATGAAGTTTATTTCATCTCTTTAATCAAAACTTACGATCGAATACTTTAATTGAGATTATTAAAGGTCCACAATATCCATTTCCCTGTGGAGAAAGGCATGTGGATGGACATTTCCACAATACATCGTAAAATAAAAATTTTAGAACGAATAAGAATTTCCATTGCCCCGTAACATCTAGAGGAACCCAGTGGACAATAGGAGATTACAAACTTTATTTTTATAAACCAACCACTTGAAACAGGTACCGAATAGTTTTTTCCTTCTATCACCCTCGAATTTCGTGTCGTTTCTGGATCTGTGTTTTAGCAAAATGCCTTGGCCCCGACTATTGCGTATATTCATAGCAGTTACTTCTATCCTTGCTTTTTACAAAGGGTCAAAGTGCAATCTCATTGACAAATTTATTAGAATCCAAGGCCAGTAGACTCCAGAAATGCCAAGGTTAGAACTGGTTGGGTAATATCGAACCCTATATTCAGACTGTTCACGCTAAGATTCGATCATCGAAAAGTCAGCATTGGGCTATTGACAGTCCTCGGCAATCTGACGCTCTGCCTAAACTTGCAAAACAGCTTGACATTTCATTGAAATTTTCATGATTGATGAACAACCACTCTACAACCGGTGTTCTAATAGCAAGCTCACACCCTCATACTATTTTTTAGTGCAAAGGAGATTTTTTATGACTTCCCGCTTGTTGTAGGAATCTCGAGCTAAGCTCTATAGATCTATTATAAGAGAAAGGGAGAAAATTTTGAAATATTAAATAAGAGACTTGTTCTTTTGTTCCCCCAGTCTACGCTGTACCACAAATTAGAGTAGGATATCATCGAAGAATATGCTTAATGTCAGAACTCTTAATACCATGCATTATATAACTTTTAGCCTTTGCCCTTAACGCTTGAAGTGTTGGTCTGATTGAGGACACACTACTCTCAAAACAAAAAGTTAGGGATTTGAATTTCTTCATAGTGATCTAGTGAATTTTGTCGTTTTTCTGTACAAAAAAGAATTCACAACCGGCCAGACTTAAAGTTTTGTGTTTGCAAAATCATACAATAATATATTTTTAAAAAAGTAGTAAATCCAAGCCTCGACCATCTGAGGTCTATAGTACAAGATAGAACTCAATGGAGGAAACTATCAGCGAACATCCTAGAGGCAGCCGAAGTATTCAAGTCAGGGCACTAGGATGTGAACGGCGATATTTCTAAAGAGATAGTAAAAATGAAATTAATATTAGTATGAAATCACTTCAAAGTTCAACCATCGTCTACCCATTGTGGGAAAAAAATCATAATGTCATTTCCACCTAACGGTAACTGTTCTTAGTTATTGCTTATTAACAATGAAAAAAAACTACTGCAAGATAAAAAGACTTAGACATTCTTGCTTTGATTAGATGTCATGTGATCTGAGTAAAACTGGTCTTGGCTCAACTAACTAACGCGGTTGATCAAATGTGATTAAGCTTGACCCTCATTGTACTCAAATCGTTTAGAGCCACTGGTACAATCACATTTTTTTCAATCCATTGTTAAAACATCTATAACAGTATCGATCTACAGAGAAAAATAAAACTATCTTGCCAGTCAACGATAGTCCTTTTTAGAGTCCAGACTTCTTGAAGTTCAAAAGGTTAGACGGAAAGGGTATTGTCGGCATAACACTCCAAGCCAAAAAAAATAAAATTAAAAAAAAATAAACTTTGGGTTTGGGCCATATTTAAAGCTCATCAAGAATAAGTTTAATAGCCAAATATTCTAATCTCCACCACCAAGAAAAGAGTCGGTTATTTTTCAGGACCAAAAAGCCAGGTTGTCGACTACATCCAAATAAAATTGTATCGCTAAAAGAAAGCTTCAAAACTCTTATTTTTACAAATTATAGCGATACGATGAGATATCATTTAGAATAATATACATTTTTTAAATGAACAATGTACTAATTATACATCAACATTTCTCATGATGAGCATACAGACGGGAAATCTTACATCACTTATATTCTCTCGCACAGAATATTTCTGTGCCCCAACCCACTGTAAACGGAGCGTCTTTGCCTGCGCAACAGACCAAAACAGCTGTGACGGCCATGATCAGCCAGTCAACGCCCGGACCGAAGTCCCCTCCCAGCGAGACCTTCATCAAGACAGTCTTGAAAAGTTTCTTCGACGACCTGAAAAACAGACCACGCCTTGTAGATAATTTACTGAAACGTAAGGATATTAATCAGTGTTGAGGCAGACTTATGAAGAACGGCTAACCTTAAACAAAGTGATGAATAGACACAAAAAAGAAATAAATATTACACTTCAAGACTTCATGACATTTTAGTTAATTTACTCGCCTTGTCAGCTTCTAAAGAAAGCCCAGACCGTGATAATTATGTCTATATCAAAGCATAGTTTACCTAAGGTTTTACAAGTTAACTAATCTGGCGTTAAATAGGCTATTATCTTAAAGCGAAACATTTTCATCCGAGTTCGAAGGGTACGCTGGGAGGCAATGAAAATGTAATTTTGCTATATATGATTCTAAATGTCAATGAAAAAGCTTAGATAAGAGTATGTGGAAATAAGTATTAACCACATAAAGGAATTTTTAATGTGAAAGTTCTTTGGAATTTTATATATATATATATATATATATATATATATATATATATATATATATATATATGTATATTAATGCCGAGCTAGCCTTAATCCTTCATAACTTCCAAACTTTTGCAAAATGTTTCAATAAAATACATGTGTCTGTGTGTATGTCTGTATGTTTTGTTTGTAAATGTAATGAGCTCATCGAACGTTCACATGGGCACATTAATCTACAATGAGTAAATCAAAAGCTAGTGGATGAATAAATTTAACGGGAAAAATTATTTTTGCTTCGCAATGTTTTTATACATAATGATTTAATATTTTAAACAGACGGCAAGGAATGAACCAATAGTTTTAGCCCTTTACCTTTTAATTATTTGTACTCAAGTTTTAACACCCTTCTTCTCGGGCCTGACTTTGCAGATGAATCCTACAAGGAAATCTTATCGGATCCACTGGCTATGGTAGAGAAAGTGCAGTTCAAAGAGGTAAAATCATTATGCATCCATGGAACCGTTGCCAGAAATGATTTTGTGAACATTTAGATAAGACAATATGATCAGCTTTGTATGCAAACATTTTATATATTCTCGAAGGAATGCTTTGATGGTTTAAAGGGAATAGTCTACCTTAAGTAATAAAGTCATACCAAACTATTCAAAAGAACTTGGTTTCGAGAACTGCCTTTGCTATTTAAAATGTTGCTCCTCCACATCCAACCAAATGGTTACATCTGTCTAGAGCTTCAAAGCTTTTATAATAAAAAAAAGAACATTATATATACACGTATATATTTTTCCTTTACCTGTTAATCATAATTATCTATGCTTTTTATTATACACTTGACTTTGATCTTTCTAACCTCTTTGCAAGTTGATCTAATTACACTGAAATACAGAAATTGCATCATGTTGCTTCATTGTGATCAGATCATCACATGATATGCATCTAAATGTTTTTTACACATGCTCCTACATGGTCGACTCTAAATTATTACAATAATTACCCTATTTCCAGGATCCTCATGCTAGTTCTCAGCAGGTCAAAGACCAGCCGGAGGTCCGCCCCCTGGTAGCTCCTGTGCTCACCCTGGTGCCTGTACTCCTCACTCCTGGCAACAGCGGGGAAGAAAATCAGAACCAGGGAATTCTGGTCCCTGTCCAACAGCCTCCGTTGGTCTCAAGAACTCCAACAGCTCAGAAGACGAATCTGAACAGCCCAGGATATATTGATAGCAAAGGGTTAAAGTCTTATCAGACAGTGCAGCGGGAAGACCAACAACCACAGAAAATGCAAAATGGAAAGAGTAATCAAGGGCTTTTGCAGGCCCAAGGACAACTAATATTAAGAGCATACGAACTTCCCCAGGTTCCAAAACCGCAAAGTCAAGAGGTTAAGCAAGGCGATGAAGAAAAACCAGTGGAAGATCCATATTATGTGAGTGCTGCTAACAATGAAAAAGTTTTACTTTCATACCATTAATGGCTATGATAAGGCAAACATCCTTGTCCTTGAAGAATATAATGTGAAACTAAGAAATTGGACTCTCAATTGCCATCCATACCGGAAGCGTGAAAAATGCACTAATCATAGGAAAAAAAATAATGGAAAGACACAAGTGTGTGCAAGAATACAGTTTTTATAGCTCAGCAAAAAAAAGTGAGGAAAATGGCCCATATTTGACTTTACAAGCCACATGCATTTTTAACAGTAGCAAAAAAAAAAACCAAAACAAAACAATAACAAAACCTCATTTGTCGCGACAAACTAGGGATATGAAAAACGTGCCATTATGTTTTATAACAGAACAAATCTGAGTCTTGGTAAGGACCAAGATTCCTAAATCAGATACGAAAAGGGAAGCCCTGAAGTATTTCGCTCTTCCAGCAGTTCCGTTCTTTAGATGTTATGTTTTTCGATACATACAGATCAAGTTTGTAGGCAATTATTATAATTATCATTACTATTATTATTATTATTATTATTATTATTATTATTATTATTATTATTATTATTATTATTATTATTATTATTATTATTATCATCATCATCGTCATTATTATTATTATTATTATCATCACCATCATTTTTGCGATTGTGGTTAAATTCGCTAAATAAACAAACCTAACATAACGTTCTAACCTTGTTAATTCCTATTTCTTAAAGAAAATCTGTTTCGCATGAGATCAATTTCTATGTACGCCTATCACGAATCGATAACTCACAACCCTGTTATAGGCTTTTGAGAATTGTTATTTTTGAGGAGGAATTAGCTCTAATTTTGTGCCAACCTCCACAGATCTACTCAATCATTCCTGTGGTGGATGAGCCAGGAGTTCCAGTCGGGAACCTGGAGACTGAGGTAGACAGCAGTAGCAGCAGCACCAGTGGTGGTTGCAGCGACTGCAGTGATGCCGTTAGCCAAACTATAGAGGATGAAGACGCCGCAGATATCATTTACGGTATAAAAAGAATTTCGAGTGAGATAATTGTAAAAGGATTCCATGATAAAAAGAAAAAAAATGGGGAAAATTCTGATTAGAAGACGTGAAAACAATTTAGTTGTTATCCCTCCATCAGAAAAGAAGTGTTGCTGCACGAGTCGTGATCATAATGATGGTTCTAAACCCAATTAAAGAAAAAAGCAAAATAGAAAAACTTTTTAAAAACTGTTTTTGCTCTTATTCTAAGCATTTTAAAACGACTTTCAATGCGCCTTATTGTGGAATCCTTTTGGTATAAGAATTGAGCCAGCGATGCAGGCACTTCCACAGGGCAAGCTTCAGACAGTATAAACTATATCGGGATCAAATTTAATATCTATGGAAAAAAAGCTAGTTAGATCTTAAATGATATTCATCAACACGCCTCTTTTTCGAAAATCCATAATCTAATTTTAAAATTTAGTAGCATTCAAAGATAAAATTTCCAGGTAATTTATAGATATAATGGTCGATTCAGAATAGTTTTTGATATAAATAAGTAAGCTTTCATGTGAGACAGATAAAATTTAAAAAAAATTTTAAAAAAAGCTATCGCATCTTTTACGAGGAGTATTTGAGAAAGCACTTTCAAAGACTGCTCCGGTCGCTTACAACAGTAACTCCCTTTCTCTAGCTTTCTCTCATTTCATTCTAAAATCTTAATTGTGCGTTTACTCTTGGAATGGATATTATTCAACAAATTTTATTTCATTTCTAACTCTTTAAAATAAACCACAGACGAAGCTCCTGCTTTCTACTATTATGTTTACTATGACGACGATGGTGCTGCAGAGGCTGAGAAGAAGATTCCACCACTTCAACACTCTGAGGTCCCTGCTCTGCCCGCTTCTGGCGAAAAGATCATCGATTTGTCAAAGGCAGTAGAAATAGCCCCAAAAGGCATTAACAATCAGGCTTCTGCGGCAGATGCTTCAGGCGTAAAACTTAGCGACAAACTGTCGAATCCAGTGGACAGTACAGCGGAAGCAGTGTCTGGTCAAAGGAAAGAAGGCTTTTCGAAGACGGATGCTGGTAAAGGATCGAATGTCAAACGGAAGGCTGAGAAGGTGGAGGATGCTTCAGAGGTAAGTACTTTTCATTGTTGTATACAAAATATTTGATATTGGAGCCACATCAACGCCGTTTATTGCTAAGATGTTATATCTCCTTGCAAATGGAGTGGGAACTTTCTTTTCTGCCAACTGAAGCTTATAACACGAATGTCACTTTTAATATTTGAATGTGCAGACTTAAAATGTTGTATTCTAATCTGCCTGTGTTTCATTGTGAAAGTGCAAAGATTAAAGAATTGACATTCAGTGCTGGCATACCAATTGTGGACTTTCTAAACAATCACTCAAACAAAAGCAATAAGCAAGCGTATATTTATAGTTGTTTTTTTTTTTTTTTTGTTTTTTTACCAGTAACTCAGAAAAATGCAATGCGCTCTCGGTCCTCGGAAATACCCCATTTGTTAAAAAATAAAGGCTAGATTAAACTAGTGACGAAGCGAGAAATCGAACTTATCGCTGAAAACATAATCAATATTATCTCTGGACAATGAGTTAACCTCATAACCATCGACTTTCTCGTCAGTTCAATGTTCATCATTGATAGACATGATTCCTAGCATTCAACCTAGTACGCGGGTAATTTTTTCCAGTTTGACAAAGATTGATCGCAAAAAAATTTTTTCTGTATAAGTTGTCTACAAATTTGAAACTAGATTCTTATCGTCCTCGAATTTTAATACCTAGTTCATTCCATGGCTAGAGCAGGGAAAGTTATAAAATATGTACAATAAAAGTATCCCCTCTTTGAAAATCTTGTTTATCAGATTATTAGGCTTTGCAATAAACACATATGCGTAGATAAGCGGAATTAGCAGTTGGATAATTTGCTTTTTTTTGCTGTTGCCACGTGCTTGAAATCAAGAAAGATTTAACATACTTGTTGTAACGCCTTCTGAAAAGTAATCTTGTCGCCCTTTATGTAATTTCAGGCTTGAGTTTTATGTGAAATTTCTTCTTTTCCAGGAAGACCTGAAGAATCTTCACCCCTGAGGTATCAGCCTTAAGAAATGAAAGACAAAACAAAAATGGAGGAGGAAACTAAATCAAGATTTTTTTATTATTGTGTTGCTATTTTCTTCTTTACAAAAATTGTCCATGAACTTTCATAATATCAAAAATAAGTAGGAAAACACGTAAAAGAGTATCAAACAAGATTTGAGATTATTTCATTGTCGTTAACATAACGCGACGTCTCTACGTCAGCGGAACAGAAACTTGCTTACACAGTCATGAACTTTATAAGAGCAAAAGCATAACTTTTAGAAAAACAATCAGTTAAATATACGCAAAAAACAACATAGCCTAAACAATAACAGCAACAATGAAAATAGGAATAACAAAAACAAAATCATTATCATCATAATCATCATTATCATCATTATCTACAACAAGAGTAAAGTCATGGTTGTAATAATCAAACACATCTCAAGTTGAAAACTCTATAATGCTCGAAATTTTTTTTTAATTCTCCTGAAACCAAGAGTAGACATCTTGAATCGATAGTTCATGTTTTGAAGAGAAGCTTTGCAAGGTAATCACAAGTACTATATTTTATTCTATAAAAACCTTTAGGTCTATTCTCTCTCTCTCAGATTAAAGAGTTACTAATAGCTACTTGCCAACGTCCCACTTGTAATTGTAAAATAAAAACTAATCTGGTTTGCTCTAACGTGCCTTGGATGCTTCCAAACGTTGTTTGACAACACATGTTTTCATGTCGCAGACTTGAAGCTTTTTACATGGACAACAAAATGTGAATATTATATTTGATTAAAATTCTTTTCAGAGGATATAAAAAATAATTTAATTATCCACATTATCATTATTACTCAATATGTCTTTCTAGATTAAAAGATCACAATGCTATCGTTTCTTCCTTTGTGATACTTGTCTGATTCTTTTAGAATGTTACTTGCCATTTACTTTAACTACTGTTTGACAGTATAAAGAAGGTCTTATTTCATCGCTGTCTGTTTTACTGTATGTTCATTTTTTTGCTTTAACACATTAAAAGCTCACAAGAAAATCGATTCAGAATAATGAAAAGATGGAGATTTTGTTTGCTCGCTCTCTTTCATTATTTTATGAAAGATAGAAGTTTCTTTCCTTACCGAAAGTACAAATATATATCTTTAGAAGAAACAGTGGGCCTTTAAAAAAAGGTTAAAAAGAATAAGAAATAGATTGCTTGTTAACCAGAGAGAGAGAGAGAGAGAGAGAGAGAGAGAGAGAGAGAGAGAGAGAGAGAGAGAGAGAGAGAGAGAGAGAGAGAGAGAGAGAGAGAGAGAGAGAGAGAGAGAGAGAGAGAGAGAATGGTATATGGATGGAGACCAATCTACAGAAACATTCGCACACGTACACAAACAGAAAAAAAAGATAAAGAGGCAGAAAGAGGGCGGGAGAGAAAAAAACAAAAGAGGGAGGGAGAGAGAAAGAGAGAGAGAGAGAGAGAGAGAGAGAGAGAGAGAGAAAGAGAGAGAGAAAATGATGACCTAATTTGTTGTATAATGAGGAAAAAAAAACCCATTGTTTATCAGGTAAAGAAATTGAATCAATAGAAGAGACCATTTTCAACAAAAAATGTTTTAATTTCTAGTCGAGGATCGGAATGGTCAAAGTTTTTGTTCGTCCACAATACGAAAGCAGCATTTTTTTTCTAATCCCCGATATTATTTGATAATCCATTTTCCTAAAGAAAAAATATTTTGGGCAAAGAATCACTGTCCATAAATGTCTTTTCCCTCTGATCATGAAGAGCTCCATGGCACTTGCCTTTTTTTTTTAAAAGATGAGGCAAAATAAAATTTCCCTTAAAGGTTTTTGATTTTTATAATTCATTAAACAGATTGAACAACTAGCCCAAGATTTATCTTCAATGATAAATATTAAAACTTTGTTTACCGCTTGTCGTTTTTTTTGAGTGAAAATTAAAAAAACAAAACAACATATTTATAAAGCATTTTTCTCATTGAAGTCTTCACCTATCACCATAATCTTGCTTTGCGTGCGACTTCGAAAAGATGTTAAAAATAAACAGGTGTAAAATTTTTTCATTATCCATGTTTTACGTCAGCCATACTTAACACATTTCTTTAAAGTTTTAACGAACAATTCAGTCGATAAAAAAAACTGTTCGTGGTTGTAATCCGATTAAGTTTGTATTAGCTGCCTTTTACGTAAAAAGAAAATTCTAAAAAAATAGAAAAAAATCTCGATATTCCTTCACTGAAAAATTGAATCCACCTATCTTTTGAAGTTGCACTTTGGTAGTTAGAATTCCGTCTCGACAGAGCGTTACTCTATAGAATTGAGTTTATTTTAAACATATTGTTAGATAAATCTTAAATAAGTGAATAAAGTTCGTTTTGACTTATAACCGACATTAAGTTACGAACTTGAAATCTCAGACTCTTTCAATGAAAAAAAATGCTCTCTATAATTAAAGATCAATCGATCTTCTATCATCAAAGCAGTTTAGGAATAAAAGTCTGAAGGACTAATTTGTTTCAATGAGATCGATTTTAATACTACTCTCGTCCAGGCTTTTTTATCTTGTTGGCTCGAATACTTTTGTTAAAAAAATTTAAATATTCATAAAGACATAATTATAAGGCACAAAGGTATTTTGAGTAAAGATATTAAGAATTCTTTGGTTAACAAACATCAATAAAAACCCTGTTTTAAGTGTTTTTTTTTATTTCTTTGTATAAAAATAACTGACACCTTGCGACTTATCAAATATAAAAACGAAAACTTTACCCCCTCTCTGAAAAACAAAAACCCAAATGAGTATTGTCATGCCTTTTTTTAAATGTTTTTTTTTTATTATTGGTGTCTTGCAATCGGAAAGGTTTTTGTTGTTTTTATTTTCAAATCATAAAATAATTCATTCAACTTTTGTTGGAATTGACAATGCAATTGCGTTAAAGAGCCTAAAATGTCGAAAAATTGCAAAAATTGAGCAAAAAAATTCAACAGATTGAATTCATTATCGTTAATATAAAAAATGGGACAATTTGATTTAAACTGGAGTTATAAATCTAACGGCGCAAAATCAAAGCAAAAAACTAATGGTATGGTATGCTCAGAAAAAAAAATTAAATATTCAAGAATTGAAGAGTAAAAAGAAAAAACAAAACAAAACAAATATCCCAAACAATAACAAAAAACAAAAAAAAAAAAAAGCTTAGAACACTAAAACAGATTTTGTCTTCTAAGGCTTTTGATACTATCAAATTCATCAAATACTGTCATCAATTGTTGTCAGTCAGTGAAGCCTTTGACTAGCAACCTTTTACTGAATGTGATAAATAGGAAACTAAAAAAATAGCACTTTCATTATTAATCTCTAAAATCTTACCAAAACATATTAAAGCTATGAATCAGCATGACCCAAAGCATAGCCGACAATAACCTTTTTGCACTGAGGAATCTGAAGTGTTAAAGAGCTCTGACACAAATATCAATACTCAGAAAAGCAAAAGAAAAAAAAAAAGAAATGGAAAAAGAGGCTATCTACGATTTGCAAAGTTGCTATGACGACGTCTAGGCTAAGTTTTTTTCATTTTTGGAGATTTTTAGACACAGCTTAGGGCTCTTGATTTCGGAGTCAAAAGTTTTGTGGAATGACAGTCATAAAGATAAAATAAGATTTACTTTATTCATCCCTCTAGGGGAAATTCATTTCAATTATACTTAACCAAATTATTATAGAAAAAGGTGATAAACTAGTACATAAATTAAACATTCTCACATATGTACAGATGTAAAACATCATTCAAGACCACAACAAATCGTTATTAGTTTGATTATCTGTGTTTACAAGTGATTTCACTTCAGTTCTTTTTTTTTTAATTTAGCTTCCTCTGTCATTCATCACACACCCGGTTGATGTTTGACCGATTATTTCCAAAACAAACACCGGTACGCGTAAGTTCGAATCGTCATTTTTTTTTTGGATTCGTTGAAGAGATGAGGTCTTTAATGAATCAATGAGAATCATTTGCTAGTGTCGGAAAATCCAAAACTATTTATAGATCCTTTGAACATTGCATTATCATTTAGGTTAAAATGAATGGGCCGCTGTGGATTCCCGTAAGACAGTTTATCTTCGGGTGCTTCTTGTGTGAACTCATAGCCTTCTATGATCTCTAAACCAGCCAGGAAAGCACAAAATTATCTGATTCCCTATACTTCTTTCTTTAATTTATAAACACCTAATGCACTTTCACAATTTAAAAAAACTCAGTTCTTACCTACCATTGTTTGTCTTGCAATTTATGGACTATGTCATAGTCTGTCTCATGACAGGTAAAACAAGTTCAAAATGGACACAAACTTTGTTCTATTCAATTTAACTTAAAATGAACTAAGATAGAAGAAAGGTAACAAAAAATTTTTTGTTAGGGAGGTATGAAACATACGTGTATGTGTGAGGGGAAAGGAATACCCAACATAAACAAGTTAAATTGTCTTATTGTTCTTAGGGCCATGTTGGCCAAGATTTTATTTGCTCATGCGAGGTGTATTTGTAGTAAAAAAGCGTGGCTTGCAAATTTATAACAATTGTAAGGATTATTTCTTAAAATTACTTTACGGATTAAAAAAAAAAACCTGCTAAACTCTGTTTAATAAATGTTTCTAACGCTATATTCAAGTGCTACCTCACTGATTTACAACTGAAACATAATTATGTGAACGGAATACGTTTCAGAAACGTGATTTTTAACATAAGATCAACCTTAACTGTCAAATTTCATGTTATGATAAACTCCTAGTAGACTTGGCTTGGACCATAGTGTCCTCGTGGGTGAGCAGTGAGATTTAGATGACAAGTACACTGGCTATTGGCGAAGACAGGTAGGCTGAGATGTGAATTTTACGAGATAAAAGGGAGAAAATGTCATGTTACCACTAGCCCTTTACAAAGCGAAGTGAATGTATACATATATATATATTATATATATATATATATTATATATATATATATATTTATATATGGTGAGTGGCTAATCTTGAAATTATTAATATTTCAAATATATGTATATAAGAAAATATACTTATAAGAGTATTTAGTAAAAGATTCTTGACAGTATGTAAAGAGGTATGATATGACCGATTACACTTCCAAATCAAATCAGACAACTTTTGAAATATAATTTCATGATTAGCTACTCACCATACATGATAATTCTAGTTTTCCTCATGTGAAGTACATAAGCTTCACCCTGTGCACTATTTTAGTCTCACATTTTCTATATCTAATCTGTAATTTAAAAAAGTGCTAAAACATTATTTTATTTCATATCCAAGATCATTTGCAAAATAATTTTTATTAAGAAATAAGTGAAGATGAGAAACAAAGTGGTAAAACAGCATTTCAGCAGTCTATCTCGACTCACGACAATCCATTGTAGCCTGATCAGACAAATACAACTGTACTTTAAAAGCGACGAACTAAAACGCTCAATAAGTTTAATCTCAGAGAAATCATCTATAACACATTTGTCACTTGATTAGAAAGAAAGTATTGAATAAATCAAACTGTAAAGGAAAGACAAAAAGAAACTTCTCATACTTAAAATAAGTCGTTGACAGTTGGAATTTCCTTCCATTTCCACTCCCTCTTAAATTAAACCTTGTCTGTTTCCAGTAGTAACCTTCTCTCTTCCTTTGAGAGTTTGATTGATGCAAACGTATAATTGGATTTATTTTCAATCCACTTTGCTTTGGTGTTTGATATCCTTATTTAATTTAATGATTAAAGCAAGACAATCTCTAACTTTAGGCTGATTCATTGATTTATTCTCAACTTCGAAACTTAAACATTGTTGAAGCATTTTTTACTTGCAAAAATATGTTATCTTAAAAAAACACATTACTTACGACTTCGTTGCGTACGAGCGAAACAATACTCTTTGAAAAATCAAAGAGACCCAAACAAGAAAAAAATTAAATGGAGAAGAAACAGTAAAAATCTCAAAACAAGAATTTCACCTCAAGATATGAATGTTTTGCCTTTGAATCGCACTTTATCTGAATGCTACTAGTTCAATTTGTTGTCCTAAATGACATGATTTTCTGCAAGCACTTAAGTCTAGAAGACAGAAAAAAGTGACACTTTTTATGCCAACAATCTTAAACAATCTATTTTGAAAAAAAATAAATGAGATAAATGCACACATAAAAAGAACAGACCGTATAGATAAAAGATTCAAAAGATACTATAAAAGTATAAAGAACCCTAGATTAGATCTATTTTGTATCAAATTTACAAAGATTTATCATCCTCACAGTGCCTCACGCCAAACACAAATCATAAAATACTAATTCTAGATCTTGTACAATCAGATAATAAAGATTAGATCTGATGAGGAAATACAGAGCCTGACTCTAAACCGAGAGCGTACAATGTGTAATCAGATTTATAGATATGTAGGCACTCTTTCAATTTATGGATTATTCTCGTTTAGAAAGCACCTATCAAGTAACATAGAATCGAAGTTTTTTTTGTGTTAATTTTGTGTAAATATGCCAGATTTATCATGCGTGCTTTCAACTCCTACAAGTAGCGGCAGCAGTAATTAATGGAAATAACGGCTACAGGAGCAGCATCACATATAGTGGTTGTAATAGTAGCAATAACAACCGTAACAGCATCAGCAGCAACAGTAGTAATAGTAATAGTAGTAGTAGTAGTAGTAGTAGTAGTAGTAGTAGTAGTAGTAGTAGTAGTAGTAGTAGTAGTAGTAGTAGTTGTTGTAGTGGCAGTAGCAGTAGTAGTAGAAGTAGTTGTAGTATTGTTGTTGTTGTTGTTGTTATTATTATTATTATAATTATTATTATTATTATTATTATTATTATTATTATTATTATTATTATTATTATGATTATTGTCATTAGTAGTAGTAGTAGTAGTAGTAGTAGTAGTAGTAGTAGTAGTAGTAGTAGTAGTTGTAGTGGCAGTAGCAGTAGTAGTAGAAGTAGTTGTAGTATTGTTGTTGTTGTTGTTGTTATTATTATTATAATTATTATTATTATTATTATTATTATGATGATTATTGTCATTAGTAGTAGTAGTAGTAGTAGTAGTAGTAGTAGTAGTAGTAGTAGTAGTAGTAGTAGTAGTAGTAGTAGTAGTAGTAGTAGTAGTAGTTGTAGTGGCAGTAGCAGTAGTAGTAGAAGTAGTTGTAGTATTGTTGTTGTTGTTGTTGTTATTATTATTATTATAATTATTATTATTATTATTATTATTATTATTATTATTATTATGATTATTGTCATTAGTAGTAGTAGTAGTAGTAGTAGTAGTAGTAGTAGTAGTAGTAGTAGTAGTAGTAGTAGTAGTAGTAGTAGTAGTAGTAGTAGTAGTAGTAGTAGTAGTAGTGGTAGTGGTAGTTGGAGCTGCGGATGCAAGTTAATTCCAACTGCAACTTATATTGTATCGCCATCTGAGAGCAAGCACCATATAATTTTATAATTTGACTTGCGTGTAAAGGCGATCTGACAACTCTGTGTGTTTGGCAGTATGAGTATACATGGCAGGCACCATAGCTCTGTACCTAACAGTGCTGGCTGGAGCAAAAAGATTAACAAAGGCAACATCGTTTTGATTAGATTGGAAAGAAAAAAGTAATTCCCAAAATATTTTTTGTACATTTCAGTCAAAATTGTCTTTTTTTTTTTTAACCAGAACGAATATCTGTTTTCCTAATCTTATGTAGAGGGCCTCCGAAAATGAACAGACCCTGCCTTTGGTTTTTAACTATTTTGCAAAATATGCTTACACTGCCAGCTACCCACAAATCTAGCTCTGGATTGTTTGGCCAGTGCTAAATGCATAAAGGTTTTGTGATTTTTTCCTTGTGATTAAAAAAATAAACTCTTCGCTAAGCATGACAAGCATGCACTGTAAGGATAACCGCTTCAAAGCATTTAAACACAATTTTGTTTGTTTTAATGAATTGTTGAGAGCTTGGAGTATCGCTTTTTAAAGAGCTTGACTTGGTTGTTGTTTTTTTTAATTTATAATTTTTAAGGCATACATAACACATTAAATGTGTGACAATTAGGCACAGTAGGTATAGCCAAAGTTTCTGTATCATTTTTTTAGCTCCATGAAGGCGTGCATGACTTAAAATAAGCTCTCTCTCTCTCTCTCTCTCTCTCTCTCTCTCTCTCTCTCTCTCTCTCTCTCTCTCTCTCTCCTCCCTCCTCCTATTCGTCACTTTCACTCACTAACACACATACACAATCTCTCTCCTGCCCTTCGTTTAGTGATTGCTTATTCGTTCGACTCACTGCAGTCACCCCCTTCTCTCGTTATCTCTCTTCGCTTTCTATCTATATATGTTTGCTGAGGCTTCCTAAGGAACATGCCAAGTAGTAGAAATAAACAAATCTTTGTAGTTAGTGTAAAAGGGAGCTTTACCTTTGCATCATTTGGCAGGGCTGGGACAGGTTTAATATTTTTGTATTGTGGGCCCTAGGCTGAACAAAAAGTGTGTTCTGAGCACAGTTCTGATCTAACTATGCTCAAAAGTGAAAGGAAATAGATCGCTAGTACCCTTAACATTTAAAAGTTTTGTTCACTTCGTGACTTGACCTGTATTTAAGGAAACCTCGATATAAAGCTATCGACGTATTTAAAAAAATCAACTAAAATAAATTATAGTCATTTACTCGGTCAGTTTTGGATAAGCTCGTTTAAACAGAAAGTTTCGTTACTGTCGGGTGTGAGGCTACCCGCAGTGAGTAGAGCTCACAGTTGACCTCTACATCGTATGATCAATAAGTCAGGTCGTGATTGTGTACCTCTAAAGTTGTACATAGCTTAAACAATTTCACCTTTTTCTCTTTCAAATAGACTAAGAGAGACCTTGATACGTCAATAGTTATCAATTTGCAATTATTCTATATTTCTCCGTAACCTTGAGCTGAAATGAAAAAACCTTCTATGTCTTTGCATGCCTGCGTTGCTAAAATAACAAACCGACTATGATTGGGCGGGAATAGTTTGAGTGAGTAAAAAATCACCCTTGGGTCTTGCAACCAAACCATGAGTCAGTCATAGTGATTCGTTAATTTTTTTGTGTAACCCACATTCTAATTGGTTCTTGAAAAGAATATGGGCGGTTTTTCTGTTTTTAAACTACCGTAGGTCGAGGCCCACCGATGACTGAAGTGAAATACAAAAAGAGGCGTGAGCTGTCTTCGGACATTGTCCTTGAACACTGACATGAAAAAGTAGCTAATACATAATACACTCTTAGGCATTCGCACATGTTCAAAATTTTCTCGCTCACTTCTCCATTTTGGATCGTAGTGAAAGACGCAGAGGACGCTAAAAGCTTACTCTTGGTCAAGATAAATTCGAAATAACATTCTAATGGTTTGAAAGACTTAGAAAATATTCTTTTCAAAACTCTTAAAGATCTAAGTCAAGCAGATGTGTGGATGCATCTGCAAAGCATAACATGATCTAGTTTAGATTAAATTTTGCCATTTTGTTATCAAGTGCACAACAAGGTCTGCGATCAAGCACGTTAGGAGATTCTCAGGTGAGATACCAACATGACGACTATGCTTCATTTTGTTGAGAGACTTGGACAAAATAAAGACTTTCAAATTTATTTTATTCTCTGTACTCTGGAGGGTAAATGTAAGAATAAATGCAAGTCAGTGCACAGTAGTGAACATTGTCCATCCAATTAAAGACACCGAACGCCTCTATTCATTTTAAAAAAGCACCACAAGGTAGCTGTTGCTGCTACTGCTACTGCTGCTGTTCTACTACTACTGCTACTGCTACTGCTACTGCTACTATTGCTACTGCTGCTGTTCTACTACTACTACTACTACTACTACTACTACTACTACTTCTGCTGCTGCTGCTACTGCATCTGCAACTGCTACAACTACAACTACAACTACAACAACAAGAACAAGAACAAGAACAACAACAACTAACAACAACAACACCTTTTTTGTCATTATTGCTACTACTGCTGTTCCTGTCGCTTCTACGAGAACCGCTTCTTCTTGTGCCGTAAAAAATTGAACATTCCCAGACACCTTTAGCACAAACTTCGCGCGTCTTATTGCTTTCTAAAATGATTAGAAAACGTTTAAATATACGTTTAAATATTGAAGTAATGATTTCATCACCTGAAATTACCTTTTTTCATTTACGCCATTTTATAACAACGTGATAGAGAACTTTGGTGAAGATCATCTAAATCTTACGATCGTAATTTGTGGATGGAATTATCCAACTTTTGTTTCTTTTTTCTTCTCAGAGTCCATGAAGAGCTGATTCTTATCGCGTGTTTAGAAGAAAATTGACAGGCCTGAGAAAGTTTTCCTCGATGGCCCAAAGAGACTGCCCACAATGTTCACTATGCAGTTGTCTAAACGAAGCTAAGTTGAATTCTTTACTTCTCATTTGTTTTAAGAAGATGCGTAGTTAAATTTAGTTTTAATTTGTAACGCTTTTGTTTTTCCCACTGAAATAGTGTGAGTGACAGTTTCCGCCCGCTTGTCATTCTTCAAGTTCTCTCCCTTGTCCTTTATAGCTATCGGTTTCTGAAGTATCGTCCGAGTCCTGCTTCGTGGTAAAAATTTACCATTACTCCCGTCCTGCCTCCGAGTCCGCCATCTTAACACAGAAAGAGAAACGAAAATAACTGTATTACTACGCCATAAAAAATAACGGGCGGGAGTAATAGTAAATAAATACCCTGCTTCGTCTATTTTTTTGTGAACTGAAACATATGTGTGGTCTATTAAAAAAAAACTTGTATATTTAACTTTAGTTCTTTTCTTGCCCTAAGCAGATTTTTAAACTCCTTAGACAAAGGGTCATAGTTAAGCGCTATTTTTTTATGTTTCAAGTCACCAAACACCACCCACTGCCTGTCATATTGTTATTGCTTCTGATGATGCTGTTATTTAATTCTTAAACTGAAAAAATGTCTAACTTGCACTAGAAAACTTTCTTTTTTCAAATTCATTTAGTTCTTCTAGAAGTTTTACTTTTTTCAGTACCTTGTAAATTTACAGCAACCTTTGCAAAGACAGAGCTGACCTATGTATAAGCATTTTGGATTTCCTTTGGTGTGGAAAAATATTTTCAACCAAGATCTAGAAGAAACAAAAATACCCCATTTAATCCTGTCATGAAAAGCTTGTTTATACATGAACATTGAATACTGCCCGTTCTCCTCTCCCCCCCCCCCACACACACCACACACACACAGCCTTTCTCCCCTTTCCCCCCACGGGTTACTTTGTGCCTTGCCTCAATCATAACGGGTTCCAACGGCTTCCCCCAAAAATGCAAACGTTTGTCTTTGCATTTGACAGGTTTTAAGGTATTAATTTTCGCTCATTCTAATGTAAAGGTACCATTACTGTATCTCATTCTGTCGCCGTTTTTAATCTCTTTTTACCGAACAAGTCCCAAGGTGAGGGCTCAAACTCAAATCAAATTCAATTTCTGCCAGCCTGAACTTTACTAAAAAGTAGAGATTTTCGAGTATTTTGTTTCTATGAGTGCTATTTTGTAACAACCAGATCTTTATCTTCTCTTAAGCGGAGCTTTTTTTATATCTTGAAATAGCTTTGGTTCTTCTAGATACTTCTTGTTTGGTATGATTAGCTGAAAACGTCCTCTGTTCCTATTTTCTGCAACTGTCTTTCTATAAAGATATATAAATGATAGTACCTGCCTTTCGCTTTCGCGCACTTGGCCGCATTTATTCACTTTAACCATGTAACTCCAAAGCATGATCTTGTTCTTGGTTTTGCAACAGTTCCAGCATCGACTGCTTTTCGGCTACTCTCTGCCGTATTCTTTGCTTCCTTTGACACCTGGAATTATTCTTCCGCTTTTTTGTTATTCTTTAGTTTTGACGTCTCAATTTTTCCAACTACTATTTTCTCAACTCCCCCGCCTCTCTCTGTCTCTGTCTCTCTCTCTCTCTCTCTCTCTCTCTCTCTCTCTCTCTCTCTCTCTCTCTCTCTCTCTCTCTCTCTCTCTCTCCCGTTCAGTTCTATTGGCTCACAACCCTCTCTTGCCTTTTCCTACTTGTTAATTTTCAATTTTCCTTCCTTCGCTTCTATATTCAATTTGTGCTGCTTCCCAGTTACCTATTGAGCAGCAGCTCTTTTGCACATGTCTTTCCACTTCCGTTCCTTTCTCCTCATTTGTTGGCTTCAGCTGTAAGTTGCTCCTCATTTCCTCTTTGTCTTAGTCTTCATCTTTGATCATTACTCCAGCTTTCAACACTTCTACTCCTATCCAGTCTTTTTTCTTTTTACCTCTCCGTTGCCTCCTGCACTTCACTTCCATCTTTCCTCCTATTCAGTCTTTCTTTTCCTATATCTTTCTTCTTTCTCTCCTTTGACTTTCAGTCCTTCTCCTTATCTTTCCTCTTCTCCAGTCTTTCTCTCCTGTGACTTTCAGCCCTTCTCTTTATCTTTCCTCCTATGTCTTTCTCTCCTGTGACTTTCAGCCCTTATCTTCATCTTTCCTCTTCTCCAGTCTTTCTCTCCTGTGACTTTCAGCCTCTCTCAACTTTCCTCCTATCCAGTCTTTCTCTCCTGTGACTTTCAGCCCTTATCTTCATCTTTCCTCTTCTCCAGTCTTTCTCTCCTGTGACTTTCAGCCCTTATCTTCATCTTTCCTCTTCTCCAGTCTTTCTCTCCTGTGACTTTCAGTCCTTCTCATCTTCCCTCTTCTCCAGTCTTTCTCTCCAGTGACTTTCAGTCCTTCTCATCTTTCCTCTTCTCCAGTCTTTCTCTCCAGTGACTTTCAGCCCTTATCTTCATCTTTCCTCTTCTCCAGTCTTTCTCTCCTTTGACTTTCAGTCCTTCTCCTTATCTTTCCTCTTCTCCAGTCTTTCTCTCCTGTGACTTTCAGCCTCTCAACTTTCCTCCTATCCAGTCTTTCTCTCCAGTGGCTTTCAGTCCTTGTCATCTTCCCTCTTCTCCAGTCTTTCTCTCCTGTGACTTTTAACCCTTCTCCTCATCTTTCCTCTTCTCCAGTCTTTCTCTCCTGTGACTTTTAACCCTTCTCATCTTTCCTCTTCTCCAGTCTTTCTCTCCTGTGACTTTTAACCCTTCTCCTCATCTTTCCTCTTCTCCAGTCTTTCTCTCCTGTGACTTTTAACCCTTCTCCTCATCTTTCCTCTTCTCCAGTCTTTCTCTCCTGTGACTTTTAGCCCTTCTCCTCATCTTTCCTCTTCTCCAGTCTTTCTCTCCAGTGACTTTCAGTCCTTCTCATCTTTCCTCTTCTCCAGTCTTTCTCTCCAGTGACTTTCAGCCCTTATCTTCATCTTTCCTCTTCTCCAGTCTTTCTCTCCAGTGACTTTCAGTCCTTCTCATCTTCCCTCTTCTCCAGTCTTTCTCTCCTGTGACTTTTAGCCCTTATCTTCATCTTTCCTCTTCTCCAGTCTTTCTCTCCAGTGACTTTCAGTCCTTCTCATCTTTCCTCTTCTCCAGTCTTTCTCTCCTGTGACTTTTAACCCTTCTCCTCATCTTTCCTCTTCTCCAGTCTTTCTCTCCTGTGACTTTTAACCCTTCTCCTCATCTTTCCTCTTCTCCAGTCTTTCTCTCCTGTGACTTTCAACCCTTCTCCTCATCTTTCCTCTTCTCCAGTCTTTCTCTCCTGTGACTTTTAACCCTTCTCCTCATCTTTCCTCTTCTCCAGTCTTTCTCTCCTGTGACTTTTAACCCTTCTCCTCATCTTTCCTCTTCTCCAGTCTTTCTCTCCTGTGACCTTCAACCTATCTTCTCATCTGACCTATTCTGTGTTGGAGCCTAACAGTCTTTTTGACTGTAGAGGTTACAATGACATTGCACTGAGTCATTGCCTCTAGGTTTATGAATAGTCAGAGGTTACATTGACATAGCACCTAGTCAATGCCTCTAGGTTTCTGAATCATCGCAGGTTGCTATGACATTGCATTTGTTCATTGCAACTGTGATTGGGAAAAAGCAGAGGTTGCAATGGCATTGCACTCAGCCATTGCCTCTGGCTCTGCAAACAGGCGGAGGTTGCAATGACATTGCACCTAGTCATTGCCTCTGAGTTTGCAGCTGAACGCACAAGTTGCGGCCCTGAAAGGCATGAGCCTCAAGAGGGTGCAGGATCAGAAGCCAAAAAGAAAAAAAAAAACCCATGCTATGGCTCTCAGCTCCTTTCTTTACTTTTGTCATTTGTTTCTCTTAGCCTTTCTCTTCCTTTTTCTCCTACCAGCTAGCGTCTGATCAATGCCCTTTTCCTCCATGCTACAGCCTCTGACTAATCTCCTTTTTACCTTCCTACCACCTTACCTCTTGCAAATTTCCTCCTTTTCTTCTATACCATTGCCTCTGACCAATCTTCTCCTTTTCTTTTATACTATTGCCTCTAAACAATCTTCTCCTTTTCTTTTATACTATTGCCTCTGACCAATCTCCTTTTCTTCTATACCATTGCCTCTGACCAATCTCCTTTTCTTCTATACCATTGCCTCTGACCAATCTTCTCCTTTTCTTTTATACTTTGCCTCTGACGAATCTCCTTTTCATCTATACCATTGCTTCTGACCAATCTGCTCTTTTTCTTTTATACCATAGCCTCTGACCAATCTCCTTTTCTTCTATACTATACCCTCTGACAGTCCTTTTTTTTCCCTACCAGCTAGCCCTTGACCAGTCTCCTCCTACCTCCTACCCACTTCCCTCTGATCCTTCTTTCTTTTCCTCTGTCCGATGGCTTCCGGTGGTTTTTTCCTTCTGCTGTCCTCAAATCGATGGCATCCAGCCCTCTGTTTCCCTCCTACCCGTTGATCTATATTTTTCCCTTTGTTTTTCATCTATCTAATGGCTTCAATTAGTTATGTTTTCCTCGAATATGTGGCCTCCAATTTTCCTCCACCTTTTTTTCCTTAACGGCATAACTTCCATTAGTTCTGATTTGTTGTTCCCAAGTCAGCGGCATCCAGTCTTCTCTTATTTTATTTTTCTCCTTTCCTGTGGTCCTTACCCCTTCTCTTCCATTTCCTCGATCGGATGGTTTCCATTAGTTTTCTTTTGTTATCAAATCAATCACCTGCAATCTTAATTTTTTTCTATACGATGGCTTCCTTTTTCTTTTTACTAGATAATCTCTATCCCTCCTCCAATCGACTGCCTCTGTTGCGCCTCTACAGTTTTGAGAAAAACGATGCCCTCCAGTTTTTCTCTTTTTTCCTTTATCCGGTGTCTTCCATTAGTGAACTTTGGTTTTTTCCAAATCGGTGTCCCCCCCACCCCCCTCACCCGTCATGGTCTCTATTTCAGTTCTTTCATATTGCCCCTTCTTTCTTTATCCGATGGCTTCACTTAGTTATCCTCTGTTTTTCTCAGATTTATGGCCTCTAGCGATGAATTTTCTTACTTTGTCTTCGTACAAAGTAATATCTATCTCTTCTTTTCAGGTTTCCTCAGATGTTTGGCCTCTATCCATAAATTTTCTTACTTTGTCCTACTCCTCAATGATCTCTATCTCTTCTTTTGTTTTCCTCTGAGGGTTCACTTGAACTTGTATTTATTGTATCAAATCTTAGATTAGTCTTTATCTAAAGCGCTATTTTTTAATTTAAATAGCTTTTCTTTATAGATGTTTGAATCGCAACATGCACAAATTGCTTTGTCTCTTCTCACGAGACATTTGAAAAAATGGATTCAAATTGGCAAACCTATAAATTGATAATATAACTAAAATGAGGTAAAACGCGTTTGTCAATATTTTAGATTAGAGAAATCTAGAAAGCTTGGCGAAATGAGACAAAAATAGCAACAAATCTAAACAACTGAACTAATCAATAGCCAGTTCTTGCTACCTCATCCATTTAAGAAAACTAAGGTACCAAAATTAATAAATAAATCCTGTCATGCCTCTTTTGCTCTGTAAATCTTAATAAGGTTCCTGCCCTAAATCTCGAAGCCCTCAGGTCATCACTCGAGGTTTGGGCTTATAAGAAGTTAAGGTGTCAATTTGCAGGTCCTGAATGTGTTTCTAGTTATGGTAGCCTGAGCAAGGGCTGATCACTGGATTTTTGATTGCATTTATATACGGAAAATAATCCTGAATCAATCGTGGTGTTAGTAGAAAGACAATAGGGGTTTTCTAATCACACATGCACTGTAACATAAAGACTGATACTCTAGATAAAAATCTATTGAATTGAAGATCAGGTAAAAAACCTCTCACCAAGCTTAAACCTCACAGACGACCGAAAGCTGTAGTCGGTGTGTAAGGTAGACAGACAACTCCTCGGTTGGCTGAAGAATCAACGAACAACGTGTGCGGTCACTCTATTGACCTGGTTTTATGATGTTAAAAAAGGATTTGAATGTGTACCAGCATAAAGATTATATCGTTTAGTCATACGTGTCTTTGAAAAAAAATGGAACATTAAGTTTAAATATTATTTCTTATAAACAGTTCTTTGACTCGATCTTTGTTTTTATATTTCCTCCACGTTCAATCCTCTCTCTCTCTCTCTCTCTCTCTCTCTCTCTCTCTCTCTCTCTCTCTCTCTCTCTCTCTCTATCTCTCTCTATCTATCATTTTACTTCCTTCTCCTTAAAATGTTTCAACTTCCCTTTAATCAGACCCTGGATGTTGCCAATCCAAAATTTGTAACAGTCCTAACCTCTCTGAGTGAGCCATGAAAGAAGCGTGAGTTGTCAGAAGTTCGAGTTATGAACAGACGTTGTTGAAGCTGCCCTAGAACCCAAGAGGTTAATGTTTATCTAGAAGTTTAAGTTTATCGCAGTCTTGAAAATTTCTTTGGGCAACATTTTTATATTTTTTAAAACCTCAGTATATATCAAATTTTAGAGGCCTCTCTTTGAAATGTAAAGACCCTTATGACACGAAAAGTTAAAAAAATAACTTGACGCTCTCTTTCGATGTATCCGTTTCTATCACACTAAAGTTGTATAAATCATGCTATCCACACTCAAAGCAGATTATTACGGTGATCAGTTTGATTTGCTGTCTGTCCTGTTCCACGTCCACCCTCCCTCCCCCCAGGTTGACCTTGACCTTGTATTGGAGAGCAGAATGTGAATCATCTTGAACCAGCCATGTGTTCTGAGAGTCACACAACCAGAAATGCGCATACAGGTTCACAGCATTTGATTTGGCTACTGGAGAAATCCATACGGAGGCTTGAGAGGAGAGTTCTATGAGTAAACTGTGGATTGGCATGAGAGACCAATATTATAAAAAGAAAAAAAAATAGAAAGCCATATGCTGGTTTCATCAAAAGGAAATTTGGCGGTAATAATGAATTTATTTTGTTTCTGGTGCAGACATAGTTTATTATTTTTGAACTGTAATAATTTAATATTAGAATCAGAGCAAATAAAGTCAAAGCAATGCCAATTACGACTTAAATCGCAAACTTTTACAAGTTTGATAAAAATTTTTTTTTAGAAATAAATTTTTAAGGCACCACCAAATACTTTAAATTAAAAAAACAACTGATCTATTAGAGGATGTTACCTAAACTATTTTCCCATTCTTTTAGATTTGAGGGCTGTTTTATTTTCCTAACCAGAAGTTGATCCTGGGCATGCCTGGACAACGGCAAGTTTGTAATCTGGACCAATGCAGAATATCAGGAGCAGCTAAATTAGAGAGACTTAACTTAAGACCAATATAACCTGGGGGACGGCCGTTCCAGGTTTCTTGATTGATGCCGTCTCAAAGGTAAGTTTAAGTGTTCAGTTTCTCTCTCTCTCTCTGCCACTTCTTTGTATCTTTCTGTCTTTCTTTCTAAATACTCCCTACTTCCGTCATCTACCTTTGCACTGTTCTTCCTCACTTTTCTAGTTTCCTCTTTCTATCTTTTCTCTGTCCCTCCAAAAGAATCCTTGTCTGTTCACTTTGTCCTCTCCCAGTCTCCCTTTCACACCACTCAGTCTATGTATATCTCTGTCTTTTTATCTCTCGTTGTGGTTGCTTCTCTGTGTGACCGAGATAAGTTTTACACGTTATTTCTACGAATTGCAAGTAAGCATAAGGCTCAAATTCTCGCCCCGACAACTGCAGGGATCTACGTCTTTATTTCAAACCCAAAGTCTAAAGACTCAATTTAAAACTGCATAGGAAAGTTTCGAAAGATAATGTTTATTTTTTATATAATATGTATGTTATTCTTTATGCTATGTACGTCATTCTGTATGTTATGTATGTATGTTCAGGCCGTCTAGCCTGCTTCTATCTTATTCTTTTTCTTGTAAAGCGCATAGAGCATTTTAATCATTTGGATATGCGCTATATAAATGCACTTTATTATTATTATTATTATTATTATTATTATTATTATTATTATTATTATTATTATTATTATTATTATTATTATTATTATTATTATTATTATTATTATTACTGAGCAAGTGTAATGGCTAGATCTAAGACACATAATTTACTGCGAGCTTGAAGTTCTGCTCATATTCTGTCTCCACAAAGCACTAAGATCTAGCTCTGAAAAGATCCAAACTGTAACAAGAGAGTAGACATGGGTGTAAAAAGGATTAAACTTCGCGGCCTAGGAGTAAAAGCCTACTCTTCCCACCCATTTCCTGTCTAGTGTCCAAAACATAAAAAACTTACATTTTGCTTTTTAAGGTAGTTATGGTCTCGTCATCACACGGGCAGAAGAACCAAATGTAATCGTATCTATGAAAACTGTAGCAGAAACCGTGTGTTTGTTTTCTAATTTTTCTTTTTTTTTTTTATATACTGTTAATATTGCTTCAAGTGCAAAACTATTTTTTTCTTGTTCAAATAAATGCAATTCCAATAAAACTTGACTTTTTGTACTGGAACATGGCATTTAATTTAATAAATATGAACTATCAGATTATTTCCTCTCATTTATTCAGAAATCTTATGATTTGAAAGTCCAGAACAACGTTTTAAGCTCCTGAGCCGAGAGGTGGTTTTTCGCATCCTTCTAATCGATGTATGCATCAACACAAAGATCAGTGCTTAATACTGTTAAGTACAGGCAGTAAGTCGATTTATGCACTTACACCGAATTTTGTATCAATTGACCAAACAGCTTCGAACTCTATTACTTACTTACTGCCCTTTTTGCCGTAGGCAATTAGGGCAGCATTCGAACTCTATAGCTACCGATAATTTTCAACCTCCAATCTTTCCATTGCTTTAAGCAAAAGTGACTTTGACGTTGATACAATGCTCAAAGAAGCAAAAACAAATCACGATTGTGGAACATTCTGAATAACAAAACAGCTATTATAAAACCTCAAGTCGATTATTCAATAAATCGATAAATGTTTGGTGAGAACAGTTTTCATTTTTTCTCTTCAGGTAATGCCGGGCTGATTTTGTCAAGTTTTCACTGACTGATCCCCCACGGCACTTTCAATCGAGGTGCAAAATGGAATGACGTCTCAATTCAGGATGGGCGTTTCCGAGAGGACAAGCCGCGTTCAGACGTGGACTTCGCAGTTTAAGTTAAGTTGATGGAATTAGTAAATGATAAATAACAGATCAGTAACGAAGGTTCAAGTTTGCCATATCAAATGGAGGCTAATCTATTTAGTTTTGCAATGGTCGACAATGACTAAGCTGTTCAGCTTTGTCCTGGCCTACGGGAGCTCTCGTTTTCAATCCCAAACAATGTAATTTTTTTAGCCGACGGGAAACAATTTTGTTACGCTTGACGGAGGCTAATCCAGCCAGCACTTCAGTGCTGACAGGTGCTCAACTCCGAACTCCATAAGGTCGGTAAATGAGTTTTAGGGCTAATCGCTTCAGTTCGTCATTGACTATCTAAATCAAACAAGTAACAAATAAGATGCGAATCTGTAAAAACAAGACCGATATGGTCTCATATACCCACCCTATAGGAAGGCTAATCTGTTTTGCTTTGCACTGCCCGATGGGAGCTCAATATTGCCATCCAGGCGGAGGCATATCTGTTAAGATATGCACTGCCTGACGGGGGTTCTTTTTTGCTATCTCAGATAGGGGCCAGTCTGTTTGGCTTTGCACTGACCAACTTCTCAATAGTGTATATGTTCACCTCTTTACTGACTAACGGAGGTTAATCAGTTCAACTTTTAACTGTACGACGGGGTCCATTTAGAAGAGGCTAATCTGTTCAGCTTTGACTGAAGGACAAACTTTGCGTGAGTCCGCCATAGCTCAAACTCGTGTGAGATCTCAAGTGAACTTCGAGTAACTTTACTTGACATTGAGCCAAAAGCTTTGAAACGATAAAGAATTACTATAAGCTCTCTCTCGAGTTAGTTCTGGGTTTGACAAACCTAATGTTCTATTTACCAAGTAATAACCGAATGCATACTTAGGCAGGTGATAGTCTTGATGACGGTTAAGCTAATTTTGCCCCGTTCATTCTTTAATATTCTCCTACTCTGTGGGAAAGAGATGAAAAAAAATCTAGAGTTGTTCAAAATAAAACTCCCGAGAACTTACATATGGTTATGCGTAGCTTTGTTTTTCATTTGCATCTACAAATAACCTGCAATAATTATAATTAAAGAGATCTAGTTACGCAACCAAGTTGCGTCTCTTTAATTGAACAGTATTCAGCCTATCAGGGTAATAAAAAATGAGATATTTTTCAATAGTTCAAATTCTCACGTAAAGCTACCTCAAGACTCGTTTAGATACAAAATCGGAATACTTTTTTTTACTTTCTACACAACTCTTTGACCAAAAAAAAAACACAAGGCTTCGAAATAAGTTTTGGTCTAAAAAAAAAAGATAACTTTAGCAGCAACGGCTGCTAGTAGGTTCTAAGCAGAAATAAAGCCTGAACTGTAACATCTGTTGATGGATGCTTACCTACATTTATGAATACTTTCTGTGAGGAAAAAATAAAGGAGTCCTCTGTATAGCAATTAAAATTTGTTGGGAGCATCCCCTGCACTCCCACACCTGAAAAGACGAAAAGTTCAAACACGGATGAAAAATCTGACGCAACATGTTCTATTGCACTTTATTTAGTGCGATAATCGTCACTATGTGCCCGTAGAGGGCTGCACTTAAAAACGTATTTTCTCGAGGAACTATACAAACGTGCGCTGAAAATAAACTCCGATAAATTTCAACTCAAAATCTGTGACAACCGAATTTTTTCTTCTGAAAAATCGCTTTCCTTACATTCTTTCCATACTTTTACATACCACGTAGGTTTCTGTGCATATTGTCTAAAACTTGCGTGGAATACAAGTCTTTAAAACTGAATTCAATGATTCCTCTCCTCTGAGATTTATCATCGATGCAAATACACACCACGATGTCTGTCTTTATGATCGGTAGAACTCAAGATTCGCACTTTTATTAGAATTGATGAGCGTTCGACTAACTGAATCTTTAGAAATGAGCACAAATATAAGGACTTGATTTTTCTACTCATTATTAATGAGTCTTAATTAAAAAAGGGGACCTGTGTATTTGGGCTATACCGTCCGTTATGATATCCACAGGGACATTTTTCTCTAGTTGACACCCACACAGCCGTTGGGTGAGTTTGGGGCCTCGCCATTTCAATTCCTCCACATCCAACGAAGGCTGCAGATTGGTATGCAAATAAGGCTCCAGATCACCTTGTTCAATATTCGCATGGACTAGCGGGGACGTAAGACGTGATCTTGCGATTACATCCAAAGGAACGAGTTGTTTTTTTTCTATTTGACCTCAAGTATTCTTACTTAAGCATATTTGCGAGTTATCGTCTTTTAATCGAAAAGAGCGGTTGCGGTCGGCGTAGATACACTTTGCTATCAGTACTGCGTCGTATTAAATCTTAAGGCTGCTCTTCGATCTTCCTCTCTCTGTATCGAATCCGTCAGTTATTATGCAAAGTTTGTCTCGCCCTCTTCTAAATTGTCGTATAGGGTATCGCCATCTTTTCTCTGCAGTTACTATTCCGTCTGTCTTTATCTTCTATTGTATATGTGTCCGTCTGTAAGTCAATGTATGTCTGCCTGTCTCTTTTCTTCTATTTATCTCTTCGCGACTATTTCGTTTTCTCTCATCCTAGTTCTGCTCTATTATCCGAATGCAAAGTGCCATTTCTCGTTTTCATTTTGTACACAGTGTATATATGTACAGTTTCGCGAAGGTTGTTTTGGACAAAGAAAAAGCTATTCATTATACATAATGAAAATATTGCTCATTCGTATACGTTTTTACTATAACCCCAGTTGTAGTTTTATGTTCTTTTAATGGATACTATACATTAAGTTGGCCATTATGAAATATCTTTATTGAACAAGATTTGGTCTGACGCGGAAACGTTTTTTTAAATAATTTAAGAACGCTTATCGGTTGTTTTATTTGCCAGTTTATTACGTACAGTTAATCAGCAGAGAAAGATCAAGATAAATTTTGTGAATGATTTATACGAGTTTATGAAAAGTTTATGGCACCACTCAATGGTTTTGTATATCATGTTTTTTTATTTTTAAATTCACCTGCCTTCTCCTGTAACATGTACTTTGGCAAGTTAGGGCAGTTTGACTTTTGGTGCGAAAATCGACGGAGGCTTTTTAGTTCTTCTATTCTGTCAAACAAGGTTTCTTCATGTCGGTTTGTTTCTTTAATCTGTGCAGCAGTATTTGGCAACTGACTTAAAACCAACATGCTGTGGTGGGTGCCATTCCTTGTTTTTTTTTTTTTTAGCCTCATCTACAGCGGATTGAAAGTTTTGGTTTGTCTTGGGGATTTGTTCGAGTTGAATTTTTCAAATTTCAGTGGTTTACATGCGTTGAGGACACAAATGATACTAGTTTAGATTTTCGTTTTCTCTTTTTTCTCCATAAAATGTTTGAAAACGAACGCTGTTAAGGATACAATTAATCCATTGAAGATCAATGTTTTTCTTACTTTTATTTTTGTAGAGAAGGGAGGGGGAGAGAAGGGTGGTGTGAGAGTGGGTGCCAAGCCTTCAAATTTTTACGCCCAATATTTCCAACAGTAATCGACTGTACAGACCTAGCTATTTTCTCGACAAATTCATGCCTTTAAAGGCAGACAGATTAAAAAAAAATTGATCCTCAATCAATTGGGCGCATCCGTTATAAGCTTCAGCATTGTATTGGCATTACTCTTTTAATTTTTTTTTTCAATTTTTTTTTTGCGCATGCTTAACAGCACGTTACTAACCTGCAGCTTAACATGTGCTGGTATAATGTTGAAACTGAAAAGTTGTGCCCGTTAGAAATTGCTTACTTTAATTATGAGTTAAAGGAAAAATACATTGCCTTTTTTTTTAATGGTGATTTAGTTGAAGGCTTGATAAGCAAATGAATGGGGGGGGGGGGAAGGTTGGGGAGAGGAGGTTGGGGGAAGGTTGGGGAGAGGAGGTGGGGGGAGGGGGATGGAGGAAGAGGAGTGCTTGGAAGGGAAAGGCATTAAGTTGTTGTTTTTTTTAAGTCAGTTTCATTAGCTTATTCTGGGAGTCGTGAGCGATTCATGTGGAGTTAGACGGCCCACATTCCTATATTGTCATAATTTCAAGTTTTGGTTTCAATATGAAGTTACTACTCAGTTGGCAAGTAGAATGATTTGTCAAATGACACGTCCTTATTTTCTGATCAATGTCTTATCTATACAATTTTTCCAGCGTTCCTTTCCTTTATTTGTTTTTGCAGTCAAAGACTTTCGCATAGCAGATAAATTCAAAGTTTGAATATAAAGGCGAGAAAAATTTTTTCGTTCAGATTTTGTGTCGAGTTGTGTGTGAGCTGCGTCGCAGCGCTCTTCACCACGATCATATCAATCATTGTTGCTTCCATGTTTTGGTACCAATAAACCGTAATAACTTTCTCTCTCATGTGCTTTCCCTCTCTACTTGAATAAGAATATATCACACATAAAACTAACGTTACGATACATTTACCCTATTTAAGGCGTCAAATAGCTGAGTCGGTAGAAGATTCGATTTACATAATCATTGTTGGAATTTGTAACTGACGAACAAATCAGTTTGTTCATTTCTGATTCGCCCGACGGTCGAAATTTGTGATCCTTGAGTGAGGCTAATCTACTCAGATTTGGACTGGCTAACGGAGGTTCACGAGAGAAAGAATTATTTAGTATTTGTAATATCCGACGGGGGCAATTTTGTCACGTTTGACCGAGACTAATCTGTTAAGGTCTTCACTGCACAACTTTGACTCAATTTTGCCATCCAGTGGGAAGGGGCGTATTTGCTCAGCTCTGCATTGCCCGACCGGGTTTCGTTCTTGTCATCTAAAAAAAAAGCCAAGTTTACCATCTCAAGAAAGTTTGTGTTCAGCTCTGCAAATGACCGACGGAGGCTGATGAATACAGATCTTAATTGGCTAAGCCAGTTTGAGTGTTTGATTTCACTTAGTCAGCCCCAGGCGTGGCTTGACGGAAAGCAGCCGTGGTTAAGGCATATCCCTGTTAAATCGGAGAGATACATGTCTATTATCTCGTATTTAAAACAGTATATATTAAACTATCATACCATAAGACTCTTTGAAAAATTTCTTTCCTTACTATTGATAGTCTACACACTTATCTCGAGCACCTCACAATATATAACTTTCGTCAACTTTTTGCCTAAACGAATTCCTTCTTTTTGGTCGCTTCAGTTACATCGTAAAATTTGATTGGGAAATACGAATCTGCTCTGGGCCTTACTTCGGCGACGTTTTTACTAAAATATGAATAGAACAAGAATACTTAAAGCATTCCTAAATTACACTGATTTTCAAGTGGAATTTGTTTATTGATGATCATTCTCCAAATGCCATTATATCTAAACTGAGTTTCTGTGAAATCAATTTATTCGAAGTCCGGGTGTTGAAAAAGACTATATTTGGTCGCTGATTGAATTCATACAATTATAAAAAGTTCCGTAGCAAAAAATTGAAATCTTTCAGTTGAACATAGGTTGAAATATTTCACTATCGACATTAAGAACTTTTTTCTTGTGAGTGAATATGCGCCTATGTTTTTCGATATCCCATTTTCTACAAGTTACTATTTTACACATACATTTATCCTTTTATAATCGTTCAAAACCTTTATCAACGACCGAGTCGATTGAATATCCGCTCATACTATGTGGACGATAATTTATAGAAGGAAAATATTGTGCCAGTGGTGATTTTCCCCCCAAACAAAGAGAAATCTAAGCCATCACATCAGTTTATATGTCGAGCTCTGTCCTGCCCGACGGGAACCTAGATTTTTCCATCAGAGGCGAACTTAGTACCGTCGGTAGTTAAGCTTTAGGCCTCATCATTTCAATTCGGTCCCCTCGACGCGGGCTTATGTTGATATGAACGAAGGCCTTAGATCATTGTTGTGGACGGGTGAAATCAAACAACTAATAAGCGAATCTAATTCCATCTAACAAAATCGATGGCGTCTCGAGCGTACTTCAATCCCATAGGAATATTAAAAATGTATTCTGTAGCAAAAATTGAAGCATATAGAGCATCAGTTGAAATAATTCGTCATTAAGGTTTCAACGCAAGGAAATGTCCTTATTTAATGTGTGTGTTTCCAAATGTCAATTTGTATAAGGTTCTTCAAGTAACTCTTTTACATTTGCATTTACCTTTTTTATAATCGCATAAAAACTTTTATCCACGAACGTGGCGATTTAATATCCGTTTATACTGATATTTGAATGATAGTTTATAAAAGGAAGATATCATACATGACTGTTCATGTGGCCAAAAGGGGAAATCTAAACTGTCACACCAGAATTCCATCTCAAAATGAATCAATATTGATTGATACTCATTCGTTATGTCTATATTTTGCAGACTTCATTTTATCACTTACATTGAAATTCTAGTTCCAAGCCCTATCTTTGTACAAGTCAATTTTGTTCAAAGAAGGGTTGACGCTTAAAGGAAGCGATAGGTTCTGACAGGTGAGCGCATTTTTGGGCTTTGTGAGGGAGAGGAAGGGAGGAGGGGATTATATAGAAGTCAGTTTTGTTCAAAGAAGGGTTGACGCTTAAAGGAAGCGATAGGCTCTGACAGGTGAGCGCATTTTTGGGCTTTGTGAGGGAGAGGAAGGGAGGAGGGGATTAACCAAGGGGAAAAAGTGTGTGTGTGGGGGGAGGGGATATCTTTTTGAAGACGGCAAACAGTAATTTTAAATAGTTTTTATTTCGGATTCCGATCAAAGCTTTTGTATCCATTGTCTGATTTCATATTTTTTAAAAGCCATAATTAGTCTTAAGTTTAATGAATTTATTTGTCCGATGGTTGTATAAAAATACCTATGTCACAATTCTGTCAACCTAATTTTTCCCAAAAAAGTGTAATATTGTTCATGGCCTTCATATCAAGTTCATGCTGTTGTATTGTTAATAACCTTCTTTTATTTTACATTAGTGTCATCAGAGGCATTCACTGGTTGCTACCTGGCGGGTTGGAGGCCCATACCTTCGGTAGATGGAGCCTTATCTTCTCATTTCCGCCCTGCCTGGCTGAGGCTTTCTTGGTATGCAAAATGAGCCTAAGTTCACCGTAGTATGTATGAAATAAATCAAACAACATATGCATAAGATTTATATTTTTTTTTTCTAAACGCATTGCCTTACGTTCTATAACATTTTTACACATTTTTTGTAATCATTCTAAATTCAGTAGATGAAAACGTTTTAAACTTTTATTTGAGCTGTGCGCCCATGACTCACGGCCTTGTGGAAAAGGCATATCGGACAAGAAACAAGCATACTTTTTGTGGGGGTGAGTTTAGAGTCTCATCTTGCATAATGCACAATGACTAACGGTGACTTTAGCACGCTAAAGGATACTCATTATCAACTAGAATTATATTATGTTGCTCTGTTTAAAACGGGTACAAATAGATAGTAACTTACTCTGATAGTCTTCAGGAAACGTAGGCAACTTCTTCGGAAGTTCGAGCCCCACGTCGTTGGTAGATGAGTTTAGAGCCTCTTCCTTTTTGTTCCACCCTGCTCGACGGTGGCGAATGTTTGATGTACAAAAAAGTAGGAAATCGTGGTGCTAAGGGCAAGCTATATAAACAACAAACCAAAATAATGAAACTGGATTAATCTGACGTCGCTATTTTGATCAATATATATATATATCCTAATCTTTCCTCTTGATTGTTCTCTCCCTCCCTCCCCCCCTTTCTCTATCTACCTCTCTCTCTCTCTCTCTCTCTCTCTCTCTCTCTCTCTCTCTCTAGTTTATTTGTTCTTTCTGCATTGTTTATACAGCTACATCCCTCCCTCTATCTATCTATCTACCTCTCTCTCTCTCTCTCTCTCTCTCTCTCTCTCTCTCTCTCTCGTGCAGTGAGTCGAACGAATAAGCAATCACTAAACGAAGGGCAGGAGAGAGATTGTGTATGTGTGTTAGTGAGTGAAAGTGACGTATTACACCGCTAGATCTCAAGCACGTAATCTACTGCGAGCTCCAAGTTCTGCCCATATTCTTTATCCACCTCACATATAGATCTACCTCTGGAAAGACTCACATTGAAACGAGATAGTGGTCATTGGTGTTAAAAAAAAATTAAACGTCGCAGCTTGGAAGAATTTGTATGCAGTGAAAGCCCACTGTACCCATTAATTTCCTCTATCGTGTCCAAAAAATAAAAATCTTAGAACATCTTTGCTGCTTCAGGTAGTGATTGTCCTGAACGGGTTTAAAAAAAATAGTGTAACCTGCTGTATGAAAACTAGAGCAGAAATAGTGTTCTTGTTTTTTATGTTTTCTTTATATAACGCTTGTTAGTGCTTCAGGTGCACATCTATTCTTATTTGAAATTTAATGCAGTTTTATTAGAACTACTTTGATTTTTTTTATATTGGAACATGGTATTACATTTATAAAATATGGAATATATCTGGTTTATTCGGAAACGTGATGATTTGTTAGTCGTAAAATGGTTCCAGAACAACCTTCTAAATTACTGCATCAAAAGACTATTTATCGCATCCTGCTAATGGATGTATCCATCGATACAAGGGCTGGTGGTGAATATTAAGAACAGGCGGTAACTTGGTTCATGCACTTCTACTGACAGTGTGTTTGAACCCGACAGTCTTCGATAATTTGGCAACCTCCAGTCTTTCCATTACGAAAAATGACCTTTGACGTTAGTTCAACGCTCGAAGAAGCAAAAACTGATAGCAATCGTAGAAAATTCTTCATGACAAACAGCTGTGTTAAAGCCATAATTCGATTAATCAATAAATCCATAAATGTTTAGTGAGGATTGTTTATTCCTTTTCCTCAGGTGATGCCGGGCAGATGTCAAGTTTTCACCTACTGATTCCCCCACAACACTTACAACCAAGGTGCAAAATGGAATGATATCTCAATTAGGATGGATCTTTCCAAGTGGACAAGCCGTGTCAGACGTGGATTCTTCTTACTTTAAGTTGATGGAAAATGAATAATGATAAAATCTGTTCAGCTTTGAGTTGCCCGACGGAGGCTTATCTATTTTACCAGACGTAGGCTCAAGTTTGCCATCCCAAAGGGAAGCTGATCTTTTATGCTCTGCATGCCTGATGGGGGCTCAATTTTGCGATTCAAGGGGAGGCTTATCTATCAAGGTCTACTCTGCCCGATGGGGGCTCTTTTTGTCATCTCAGATACCGAACAATCTGTTTGGCTTTGCACTGGCTGATGGGGGCTCTGTTTTGCCATCCCAAGGGGAGGCTTATCTATCAAGGTCTACTCTGCCCGATGGGGGCTCTTTTTGTCATCTCAGATACTAAGCAATCTGTTGGACTTTGCACTGACCAACGAAAGATCAAATTTATCATTTCAATAGTGTGTTCAGCTCTGTAACGACTGACGGAGTCTAATCAATTCAGCTTTTCACTGCCCGACGGGGGCTCAATTTTACCATATAGGGGAGGCTAATCTTGATGCTTAATGTAACCATCCCAGAGCCCTCCTTGTCCCATATGAGTTCATGATAGCTCAAACTTGTGTGAAATCTCCAAGAAACTTCGACTAAACTTGACTCAGATTGAGCCAAAAGCTTGGAACCGTTGAACTACTATAAGCTCTGCTTTCTCTCATTAGCTCTGGGTTGGACAAACCTGTTTTATATTTACCAACAAGGAATAATCAGAATACAATCTTAGGCATGTGACAGTCTTGATGACGGTTTAGCTAATTTTGTCTCATTCATTAAACATTCTCCTCCTACCTGGGGAAGAAGTCTATAGGAGAGGGCGGCAGAGGTGGGGAAAGGGATGGACAGAAGAAACAAGTTGCGCAACATAAAGCTCCCCTCAACCTATATAATTATGGTTTAGCTTAGCTTTGTTTTTCACTTGCATCGACAAAGAACCTGCAGGAACTGAACGACATCCACTTAGACAACCGAAAACGTTGTTCAGCCAGTTGGGGTTACAAAAATGTTTTTTTTTTTTTCAATATTTCAAATTCAGCCGTTAACCTACCTCAAGGCTCATTTAGATGCTAAATCGAAATAAATATTTTACATTTTACTCGAATCTTTGAGAAAGAACACAATGCGTTCAAGACAAAGGAATACTTTCGCAGAAACGACTGATAATAGTCTGTTAGCAGAAATAAAAGTTGCTCAGTAAAATCTTTGACACCTACTCAAACATACATTCCCTCTACAGTGGTAAACAATTGTTTCTGTAATTTCAGCACTGGTCAATAGGAATAAATTGTTTCGTGCGAGTCCTTGCTCAGCAGTAGATTTATAAAGGGCATATAAAGATGTCCACTGTGATAGTAAAACTTTTCGGAGCGTCCACGACACCCCCAGGCTTGAAGAGACTAAGTGTTCGAACAAAGAAGAAAAATCGACCAAGACGGTGTCCTACTGCACTTTAATAAAACTATTATTGTGATAATCGTCACTGTTCCATGCTGCTGTATGCCTGTAGAAGGCTTAATCTAAATTATTCTCTCAAGGAGTTACACAAACGTATGTTGATAATATACTACGACGAATTTCAAATGAAGATATATGACAACCGAATTGTTTTTTCTTCTGAAACCCCGTTTCCTTTCATTCTATTCATGCTTCTATATACCAATTTTTTTTTTAAATTTGCGTGAACTCACTTTTCAAAATTTTAAAACAGAATGCTTAATCCCCTCGGATCCACGCAAAAACACACCAGAATTTCTATCTTTATAATTATTGTAACTTAAGATTCGCCCTTTTTTTAGAACTACTCGTTCGACTGATTTTTATTTTAAATAGTTCTGGACTTAAAGAAATACGTGAAGGTATCAGGAAAGCCGTGACATTGATTTTTTCCATCATTATTAGAGTGACTCAGGAACTGACGAATACCCCTGTGTATTGGGGCTATAACGTCCAATATAATGCCTAAAGAGACATTTTTCTCTAGTTTAAGGCCTCGCCATTTTAGTTCCTCCATGCCCAACGAGGGCTGCAGATTGATATGCAGATAGTACCCGAGATCACCTTGTTCAATTTTTGTACGGCCTGGCGGAGACGTAAAACCTGTAATAGTGCTGTTACATACAAACCATTTCTATTGGACCTTAAGAGTTTTTAAGCACTCTTTTACCTGAAAAGATCTGGGACGACGTACACTGTCATCTTTTCTCTGATACCATCTGTTTCTTTTTATGATTTCTTGACTGTGTACATCCGTCTGTATGTCAATGTATCTGTGTGCCTGTCTCTCTTTTCCTCTTCTTATATCTGTGCGACTTTTTCGTCTTCTCTGTCCCCTTAGCTTTGCCCTATTTTCCGAAAGGAAAATGTCACATCTCGTTTTCACTTTGTACACAGGGTATATATGATCAGTTTTGACGTTGTTTGGGGCAAAGAAAGAACATTGTACATAATGAAAATATTGCTAATTAATGTTTTCTAGCAACCCAGTTGTAGTTTTGTGTTCTATTAATGGATGTACTACATTAAGGTAACCAATATGAAATGTCTTTAAGATCTGCTCTGATGCCACACTATTTTTTAAGAACACTTGTCGGTTCGGTTTTTTTTTTATAATTATATTTTTTTTTCTCTTTTTTTTTTCTTTTAAATCAACGGAATCTCAATACATAATTTTCGTGAAGATCATGAAATATGAGTGCATTAAAAGTTTATATTCATATTTTTTTAAAACCAGTTATATGCTTTCTCCTTGAACATGTGCTTTGGCAAGTGCATTTTGATTTTTCGGGCGAAAATCGATGGATGCGTTTTAGCTTTTTTGTATTCTGTCAAGTTTTCTTCATATCGGTAATTGCTTTCAGCTGTGCATCAGTATTTGGCGACCGTCCTCAATCCAACATGCCCTGGGTACCGTTCTTTGGCGTTTTTTTTAAAGCTTCATTTACAGCCTATCGAAACTTGTTGTCTCGGGGTTTTCGCGCAGCATCATTCAATATTCAGTGGGTCACTTTTCTCTAGAGGACACAATTCACGCGAGTTTTTTTCTCCAAAAAATAGTGTTTGGAAACCGACGCTGTGTACTATTTATCTATTAATCGTTTGTTTCATTATTTTTTTTTTTTTTGCTTTTTTTCGGGGAAAGGGGGGGGGGGGGGGGGGGGGGGCGTGCGGGGACGGGGGTAGGTGGCGGTTGGGTTATGTGCTGTCAGGTGTTTAGCCTTCAGCTACTACTTTTTGGTCAAAGGCAAAATCTTGATATCTTTACGAGTAACATTTTCAACACATTCATGCCTTTTAAGGCAGAGAGAATACAAATGTTGATGTTAGATCACCTGGGCACTTTTAAGTTTCACCATTGCATTGGCATTGCCCTTTTTTTTTGTTTTTTTTTGTTGCATATGCTAACAGCACGTTACTCACCTGCATGATAGTAACCTGCAGCTCAACTCGTGCTGATACAATGGTGAATCTAGAAAGATGCGCTGCTTATAAGTTGTTTTCTTTGCATTCATTACGAGTTAAAGGAAATGCATGATTTCATTTTTTAAAAAGTGTATTAGTTGAAGGCTGGGTGCGCGAAAGGTGGAGGTCTAGAAAGAAAGAAAGAAAGAAAGAAAGAGGAGGGTTAGAATGGGAAAGAAGGCATTCAGAATGTTATTTTTCAAAGTCACTTTCACTTGGTTTCCGTCCTGCTAGTCCTCAGCGGTTTATGTGGTGCTAGTCGGCCCACATTCTCACATTATTTTTTTTTAATTCAGTTATCCGCCTTCTCATTGAACGTGTGGTTTTACAAGTGCAGTTTGACTTTTTGGGCGAAAATCGACAGAGGCTTTTTAGCTTTTGTATTCTGTCAAACAAGGTTTCTTATGTTTTTTCCCTTTCAGTTGTTCGTCAGTATTTGGCGCCCGACCTCAAGACAACATACCCTGGGGACGTTCCTTGGAGTTAAAGCATTATAGCATATCGAAATAATTTTTTTTGTCTTAAGATTTTTCGAGTTGAATTATTCGAATTTCAGTGGGTCACTTGCGTATCTTGAGGTTACCACTCGTGTGAGTTTAGACCTTCGTTTTCTCCGTGAAAATAGTGTTTAGAAAACGACTATAGGATAGTATTTATCCATTGATTTATGGCTTTTTTTTTTTTTTGCCTTTTTGGGGGTGGGGGCGGGTGGTAAGCCTTCAGCTACAACTTTCAGTAAAGGTTAAATTTTGATATCTTGCGTCCAATTTTTTCGACACATTCATGCCTTTTAAGGCAGAAAGAATACAAATTTTTGATATTTGACCAATCGAACCATTCTAAGTTTCACCATTATATTGGCATGGCTCTTTATTTTTTTTTCTATTTTTTTTTTTGCCGCATGCTAACAGCACGTTACTAACCTGCACGTCAACTCATGCTGATACAATAGTGAACCTGGAGAGATGTGCCCGTTAAAATTTGTTTACTTTACTTTCATAATGAGTTCAAGGAAATATACGTTTCTATTTTTTACAATGGTGTATTAGTTGAAGGCTTGGTGCGCGAATGAGTGGAAAAAAGAGGGGTGGGGGCCGAGAAAGAAAGAAAGAAAGAGGAGGGCTAGAAAGGGGAGAAGGCTTTAAGTCTTTTTCTTTTTAAAGTCTCGTTCACTAGGTTTCCACCCTGCGAGTCCTAAGCTATTTGGCCCATGTTCTCACATTATTGTCCTAATTTCAAGTTTTGGTTTCAATGTGGCGTTGCTGCTCTGTCCGCAAGTAGCATGATTTGCCCATTTACACAATCTTTTCTTCTGATCGATATTTTCTGTCTTTTAAGCGTTCCTTTCCTGCGAATTTTTTTTTTGCAGTGTTGCTTTAGCAAAATGAATATTTGAAAATAAAGTCGAGAACAATTTGATGCTCCAGATTTACGTCCGAGTTGTGAGCTGCATCGCTCTTTTGGATTTCAATTTTACGGTGCTCTTCCCTTCAATCATGTCAATCATTGTTGCCTCCGTCTGGTCTGGTAGTCATCAGCAATATCTTTGAGGGGTTCTATGGATGTCAGCAAAGTTTAAGGTGGATACTTTCGGGACTTTCACAGCGAGTTCAGTCTGCGGGACAGTGGAATAGCAAAGCGAGAATGGATTTTTTTTTATCAAACTTAATTTTTTGGCTGTTCACAAACGTTGGTTTGAACAAAAACCATGTGCAACCGGTTTCGTCTTTCATGTTTTCCTCTCTATATAAATACTATGAGAAAATCGCACATGACATTATCGTTACGATTCATTTACCTTGTTTGTGTCAAATAGCTCAGTCAATAGCTCATTCGATTTACCTACGTATAGAAATTCATGATTTGATTCTTGGCTGAGTCATCTGGTTTTGATCTCCACGATCCGCCCCATTCGTGGCTTGAGGGAGAGAAATCGTTTCGGTGTAAGATTCTTCGGGAAACTCGAGGGACGTAAAATCGATCAAAGAACATATTTACTTTGTTGCTAGCTTAGAGGTAATTTTCTGGATCGAACACAAATATAAGAAACGCACATAGATGAGGATATAAATGAATTGATGAGTTTGACATGTTAAATTCTTTTGCTTCTTTCTCAGCAGAAATTGGAGTAACAGCAGTAGTTTTGTAATGGCTACACATCTCACAGTTTTAAGTCTCCCTTTATCCCTTCGCACAACTTGTTCTTCGCCGTTAGACAGAGGGAGGTGGGGTAATTCCAAATTTTTAATGCGTAATCCTTCCCCTTTTTATCTATGAATATTTCGTATAAAAGACACTTTATTAAATTTTCATACGGTGTGACTGATAACGTTGAATATTTTTCGCACTATTGATAGTCTACCCACTTCTTATCTCGACCGTCTGACACTGTATTCTTTCGTAAACATTCCTACTTTTTCTGATTGTTCCAGTTACATTGTGAAATTCTATTACGAAATTCAACAAATTTGCTCTGGGCAAATACTTTGACGGCGTTTATATTTACATAATGATAGTACAAAATACTTATATATTCCTAAATTGCACTGACTTTCAACTGAAATTTAACATATATTGACGGCCATTCTCCAAATGCCGTAACGTGTCTGAAATAACTTGCTGTGAAGTTCATTCATTGAATATCCAAACGAAGGTCCGACCGATGAAAAAGGCTATATTTAGTTGAATTTATACAACGGTAAAATATTCTTCAGATAAACTGAGCATTGATTGAAATTTTCCATTTTTGTGTTTGTGACGCAAAGGAAATTGACCTTCTATATATTTTTGTGTGTGTGTGTGTTTTTCGATGTCCAAACTTGTATCAAAGGTTCTATAAATTACTTTTTTTACGCTTGCATTTACCATTTTATACTCGTTTAAAATCGTTAATCAACGACCGCGTCGATTGAATATCCGTTATTCTGATAAGTGGGCGATAGAATATAGAAGGAAGAAATTGTTCAAATGTTAATATTGCCTAATCTCAATCACCACACCTGCATATAATTATGTTCAGCTCTGTAATGGCCGACGGAGGCTCATCAGTTCATTGCTTCTGTGCCAGACGAGGGCTCAGTAATATGCCATCTAGGGAAAGGCTGATTTGTTTAGCTCTCAACTGATCGACTTGGGTTCAGGACGTAACTGCCATCGGTAGATGAGTTTTAGGCCTCATACTCCAGTTTCGGCCTCACAACGAAGGCTAAGTTGACATGAGAGAAGGCCTTAAAGCATTGTCTTGTGGGCGGGCTAAGTCAAAAAAAAAATTTCAAAGAGCTAATTTATTTCCATCAGTACGCAAACATTTCGACCTTCTCGTGTGCGTGTACGTGGATTTTTTTTTTTTCGATATCCGAACTTTTACCATTAGTTACACATTTTACCATCGTCTAATCGCGTAAAATAGTATCAGCGGTCATGTTGATTGAATATCCATGAACGATAATTTAAAAAGGAAAATATTGACCAAGACTGTTAATGTTGCCAGAAAGTGAAATCTAAACCGTCACGCCTGTGTCCCAAATCAAAATTAATCAATATGAACTGATGCTTATTCTTTGTCTCTAATTTGCGGCTTTATTTTACCACTTACATTAAGATTCTAGTTCTAAGCCCAATCCTTGTATTATAAAATTCGATTTTGTTCTCGTTATAAACCAAACTAAGAAGGGTTGGCGCTTTATGACCGCGATAGTTTCTGATAGGTGGGATCATTTAGGGCGGTGTTGGTAAGGGGATGGGGAGGGGGAGTATTATAATCTACTTCACGACGGCCAACAGTGATTTATTTTTTTTTTCGATTAGTTTCCAAGCTTTTGTCTCCGTTGTTTGAGTCCATAATAATTTTCCAAGCCATGAAATAAGTCAAGCTCAATGAATGATTTTGCACCGGGATCGTACAAAAAATATCGGTGCGATATTTTGGTCAACCTAGAATTTTTCAGAAACATGTGTAACAATTGTAGAATAACCTTAATATCAATCTCATGGTGTTGTATTGTTATTAACCTTATTTGGAGATCATGTTATTAGTGTCATAAGAGACTTAAATAGTATATACTGAACTTTGAATTTTCTTCCGAGTCATTCATCGAACCTGCTTGCAAAATGTTTTTTTTTTTTTTTCCCTTTGATTTCATTTAAATGTCTAGATTGCAGTCTGCTGCATTTTTATGACTGTATAATCCGGAAAAGTTTCTTTTTTACCCAATAAAACAAACACTATAATAATGTATACGTGTATGAATCTCGACACTCACATTTATTGTAATGGTATGAACTTGGTGAATTCACAGTGCCTGTTTTACACATTATCTTGATTACTTTCCATGTGAATGTTTGGTTTGAATTTGGTTTTTGTAAATCTAGAGTAATTGACTTTTTTTTCATTTCAATTACCATTTTGTGGTGTTGGAAGTTGCTTTTGTCCACCTAATTTTTACTCCCCTTACCTATGTCTTATTAATTTGAAAAATTTGAGCACCGACTGCTGTTGCATAAGGACCGCATCTTATTCTGCCCGACGGGGAATTACATTTGACAATTATGTTTAAGGGCCTGTGATCATCGTGAGTTAGCGGACTATAAGAAACATAAAAACAAATGGGTTCGATACAAACTTTTCTTGTACTTAAATGATTCTTCCATATATATATATATATATATATATATATATATATATATATATATATATATATATATATATAAACACATGATTATTCTTATGCAACATTTCAATTACGTTTTGGGGTAAATATGTGGTAAGTTTTGAACAGCACTAAGAAGTACTCAAATTGGATCCACATAATTTTTAAAAGATTTGAATCGTTATCAAAATGATTATCGTGATTTTAAATTCACTTTCATTCATTTGTTATATTTTTTATATGATTGCTAGTTTTTGACCCTAATAGTGATTGATCGAGTTGTATTGCGATGTCTTAGGTTTTCCAGCTTTTGTAATGAATGTTACTTTATGCTGTAAACAATTAAAATTAATTTTGTATTTTCTAAAATTTTGCTTTGCCGTTTAATATTACTAAGTAAATTTAGGTGACGCAAGCCTTATCGAAGTGCCGAAGTGGCAGTGTGTTCTACATAATTATTATGCGACGTGGAAATGGTTTGGAACGAGAAGATCGTGGGATGAAGCATTTAATCCAAAACACTGGGTCTTTTGATCACTGATTTGAGCTGCACCTTCGCCGTTGGAGGACTTGGTTTTATTTTCAGCTTTGAATCGCCTAACGGCGGCTGCTTAGATGGTTAAGGAAGATTTCTTATTGGATGTCAGTCCAGACCCCTAACTTCGATCCTTTGGTCAATTTAGGGTGTGTTCAAGGCATTTTATGCCCATATTGTCGTGACGGCTTTTTGGTCTCGGTTTTAAGTCGTAATTTCATGTTCAAAAATTTTACATGCGTGTCTCACTTGTTCTGCCTCTCTCTGCCTAACAGGGTCGAAAGTCCGAAAAGCAAACAGTCGTTGGCACAGCAATCAATTGAGTAAATGATTAAAACTACCAGTTAAAGTTCAATAACTTAACATCTTTTTATAATCTGCAGATTACTTCTGATATCTTGATCTCAAATTATTCTGTTTCATAGTTTTCTATCTCACGGACACTATGTACTAAAATCCATGCTCTCAGATAATGTATTAAAAACTACAGTTTATTGCCCAACTCTTTTCTTAGTTTTCAAAGGTCGAAGATAATATTGTATTAAAATATGTTGTTGTTGTTGTTGTTGTTGTTGTTGTTGTTACTGTTGTTACTGTTGTTACTGTTGTTACTGTTGTTACTATTACTATTACTATTGTTACTATTACTATTACTATTGTTACTATTACTATTATTATTATTGTTATTTATTAATATTACTAATATTATTATTATTGTCGTCGTCGTCGTCGTTGTTATTGTTGATGCTGTTGCTGGTGCTGGTTCTGTTGTTAATATAAATATCACTATTATTTTCACTTCCATTATCTACAAGTTTAACAAAATTCAAGTATAATTATACTTGGGACGTATTTTTTGTATTTCAATGCCAACAAGCTTTCCAACTATGCAGTGACACACTGATTTTAAATCCTCTGTTGTTAGAAGAAAGCCTTAGATGAAGTAAATCAATGTTTCGTCGTCACAGAAGACCAAATAAATGATCCATCTAAATATTTGAAAATATGGAATTGAGTTATTCTTTTTTTTTTTAGTTTTTTTTGCAAAATGAATTTCTTTAATGTAAATAAACATCAGCGAATATAAAATAAATTCACGTAAACTGTGTTTCTCGCCTTCTTCACCCGCTTGATGTATTTGACTTGCAAGAACTGATAGTGTAAACTTAATCAAGCATGAGTAAATTTTTTTTTACTGTAAAGTGAATGAGATTTTGACGGATGAATTGAATTAAAACAAATTTTAAGAACTGAAACTTTTAGCTGGGCTTGGTGACTCTCATACTTTGTGTTGTTGTTGGTTATGAAGATATTGACGTAGATAATGAAAGAAACAATTCCTGCCTGCCATTCTGGTTTCATAAAAAAAAAAGCTACCATTTATGATAAAAGGTTAAGCATATTTCAAGGCTTCTCCAACTGGCCATTATATTCATCGAGATGCAGAAAGTGCACAGAGATAAAATGCGATGTGGGAATACAAGCTGCGCATTTTTTTAAACCCATATGATGATAAATCTTATAAGTATCTTTAGATTTCGATATTACAAAATTAGCGGACTATTCTTATTAGAATAGTGCGTCACTCTTGACAAATTCTCTAATACCAAGTACTTGAGTTATCATCCCGAGTCAGGTTAGGAAAGTGAGTACAGAACATTGCCCAAGGATTCAATATTGCACCTCGAGTCAGAATTAAAACCCAGGAAATCCTAATCTGAGAGTCGTATGGATACTCGTATTCACTAAACCACAATATCATATTCGTTTTGGGATTGCAATTGCTTCGTATAAATACACCGGCCATCTTAGTGTTGGAGAGACGCAGGCAAAAGAGCAAAGTAAGCAGCAGCCATGGAAATTTTGAAAAAATGTAAGAACCCCCAAGAAAAGAAACCAAATTAAAATTTATAATTCATCTAATCTACGAAGAGAATGTTAAAGTCGACCCCTATAAGCCACCATACACACCGTGGTTGCGCGAGGCGCATGGGTCAGATTTCTCGAGTCCAGCGCTGGACCACTGCGTGTATGGGAAAACCAGATGAAAAACCTTGGTATAGAGGGTGTCTGTGGCATGTAAAAACACGGCGCAAAATGCCTTGCACATATATCTTGTGCAACGCCTATCATCCCCTGTGTATGTATGGCGAGTCTATGGACAATCGTACCCCAGAGGTACATTCTTGGGCTGGCAAAAAGGAAGTCCATAAATAAATCAATCTTTGGCGGAACCATCTAGATGTAGAGTTAGAATCCAATCAGCACTATATCTGGCCTTTCTTCGTAAACTCGTGCTCCTGTTCCTTTCCTTGTTCTTCTTAGACGTCCTCACATATCTTCACTGGCTGTCACGACCAGGCAGTGCGATGTAGGCCCTAATATGCTTCCACCCTTATGTTACGTACCGCCAGGTTGGAGGAGTAAATGCAAAATGGTGTAGGTCAGTCTAAATATGTACTGACCGGGTCAAGCCCAAGACATAAAAATACAAAGGTGGAACAATTCGCTTACTCCATCTGCTATCACCTCGACCTAACAACGAGGCTGGGCACATTTCATGAATTTAAGTAAGTTAACAATAGCTTTTTTAATCAAATGCTCTAAGAAAAGTCAGACCAGACCAGGCAAAGCCATATCGACTCTTTTTATATTCTTAACTCAACACCATTGACTACACCAAACGCAAACAAGTGTGTGGCAGAAGAAGTTGCAACAAAAAAAAAAAAAAAAAAAAAAAACCGAAAGAAAATGACAAAAAACTGATAGTGAGGAAAAAAAATCGAACATAGAAAAACAGTTTACAAATAATTTTGAATATTACCATTATGTTTAATTTCCTTTACTTGTGTTAATTTTGCTACGTTCCTTACATTGTTACTTCTCTGTGCTGATTTGTATAGGAGAATGGACTAAAAAGATGAATGAAATAAAAAAAAATATAACTTGTGATCGAGAGACTGTAGCACTTTTTCAGTTTGGATTATTCTTTGAAGATCTCAATATGATATTAAATCACGACATTTATGCGAACAAGAGGTTCAAATCAATTGATAAAACAAGTCCACGCGTAGATTTGTTTATCGTTTGATTATTATCGGAAGTAAAATAGCCGATGAAGGTAAGTCATGGATTTAAAGCTTTTCCGAAGTTTTCGTACAGCTTTATTTCTTAAGGCTTTTCATGCCTCAGAAACTAATAATTATAAAACTGAGAGGTGGAATGAGGCTAAATCTTATTCTTAAACCTGTAAAGTGCTGTATTATATGTATGGAATGAACATGATAACCGTGAAGTTTTGAAAGAGAGAGAGAGAGAGAGAGAGAGAGAGAGAGAGAGAGAGAGAGAGAGAGAGAGACAGACAGACAGACAGACAGACAGACAGACAGACAGACAGACAGACAGACAGAGAGGGAGCGAGATAGAGATAGAGAAGTAGTTTTTTTCACTTGTCTTCTGTTTAAATTAATAGAGTGATTCCTTTTTTTTGTATTATCCGTTGTGTGATTCCATATTCACCCAATCTCAAGACTTTCTCATCACATTTGCATTAGGAGACAAGTGTACAGCTGTGTTTTAAGTATTTTCGTTGATATGTTCATGCGTGGTTAGGCCAGTGACATCTGATACTTTACTCATGTTTCATAGTCATGACTTTTATGAGCTTTTCTAAGCTTTTATGAGCCTGTAGACACATATTAGCTTCAGCTTGTTTATCCTGCACATTTGAAATTTTTTAAATAAACTTAGAAATTGCATTCACAAGAAGATTGAAAGAGAGGAGACTGTAACTATCTGCAATACGAACTCTAAGCTCTCTCCTTGAGCATTAGTAGACAATGGAGTCCTCTCTGTACAAACAAAAGGGCTTATTCAAACCACTGATCTAAAAAGAAGACACGACTGACACCTCAGGGACTTAAATTGTATGTTCCCTGCTCCCTGCTCTGTACCGCTAAACAGCAAATACAGAAAAGTGGAGAGACTCTTTCTAAAGAAGTAGAGTTTTAGGTAGTGCTCACCTAGGGTTTGAAATACGCTTGAGTGAAAATGCATGTCCTTTGTGGGATTCAAACCATCTACGAATAACTGAATCGGTCCCTATGGCCTTGCAACTCAGAGGGAATCACGGCTAGAATTTTAGTTTTACAACGATGTTCTAATGATTGCTATTATTAGAATATCTTTGGTCTCTTAGATAATTATCATCCCCATTTCACCCACACTGGAAGGATTTGTCAAGCCCAACACGGATCTAAAGTTTTCTACTTCTAAATACCGGAGATGTATGCGTATCTCTCTCTCTCTCTCTCTCTCTCTCTCTCTCTCTCTCTCTCTCTCTCTCTCTCTCTCTCTCTCTCTCTCTCTCTCTCTCTTTTCTTTTTTTTTTACTGATAGTGGCAAAACTTAAAGAAAAAAACAAAACAAAAATAACAATAAACCAGAGGCATCTCGTAAGCCCTTTACGCATTCTTTTTCATTAATATAACAAAAACTGAAAGTGGCAAAAAAAAAAAAAAAAAAAAACAACAACCGGAAGGATCTCTCAAGCCCAACACGGACCTAACTTTTTTCACTTCGAAATACTGGAGATGTATGTGTAACTCCCTCTCTCTCTCTCTCTCTCTCTCTCTCTCTCTCTCTCTCTCTCTCTCTCTCTCTCTCTCTCTGTCTCACATCTTTTTTTTTGAACTGACATGAGCTTAACTGAAAATGGTTCATAAACAAATAAAAATATCATCCCCATTCCACCCACACCGGAAGGATCTGTCAAGCCCAACACGGAAGTTTTCTACTTCTAAATACCGGAGATGTATGCGTACCTCTCTCAAAACCAGAAGTATCTCGTAAGCCCAACACGGATATAACATTTTCTTAAACTGTTCTTTTTTTCCTCGTAACAACGAAGGCATACTCCTCGTCTATCCAGACCCCTTTACATCTATCTGCCCGTTCCTCTGTTTGTCTATCTGCTGTGTTTCTTTGTCTCTCTCCCACTCTCTGTCTGTCTGCCTGTCTGCCTGTCTATCTATCTGTTTGTCTGTCTGTCTGTCTGTCTGTCTGTCTGTCTCTCTCTCTCTCTCTCTCTCTCTCTCTCTCTCTCTCTCTCTCTCTCTCTCTGCGCTTTTCTCATTAATTTTGTCATCCACTACCCTTTATGTGCTTCTATTTCTTCATATCAGCATCTGCCTCTCTGTCTCTCATCTTGCCTACAGCCTATTATTTTCATTTCTCATTCTTTGTCTCTCTCTCTCTCTCTCTCTCTCTCTCTCTCTCTCTCTCTCTCTCTCTCTTTCCCTAAAAAAAAGGAGAAAAAAAATAACTACCACTCAACTGTTTTCTGATTTATGGACAGTATGACTGTACCTATTTTTATTTATTCATTTTTTTTTTTTACAAATTTGCATTTATTATAATTAGCGATGAAATTGCAATTTCATGCTTCAAAACTGCCTTCACTTGCAGTTGCACCCATGCATTTATTGTTTGACTCCCAAAGCCGCGAGCAATAATACTTGTATTGCATTCCTCATTTAATTGTCTTCAAATTGGTATACATGTTTTACGCTATTCTGCATTTAGAAGAAAAATATAGCAATGTTAATAAAGAGTATTCACTCTTTTCTTTAACATCCAATTAATGTCTGGTTTGAAGCTAAAAAATACCATAGGAGTCAAACATTTGCTGAAGGGCTTTTAGCTTCAACACGTTTGTTGCATGGTTTTGTAAATATTTCTTGTTTCGAAAAGAGAAAATGAAATGGACTAGGTATGTTGATCTTTTTTTATATCAGACTTAGCAACAACTGAAATGCTTTTTCATGAGTTAGTATTGTAGTCAACAATGACTAAAATGAAATAATGTTAATAACAGGGCAGGTGTGGCAAAGTTTGATTCTCTAAAACAGCATTTGACAAGCATATTAATTATTCTTAAATTTCTTTCTCTTTACGATCATATCATCAAAGAACCATGACAATGTTTTGCAGTTTTCACCATTGAAAGAAAAAGAAAAATGCTACTTAAATAGCATCAGCTTGTGATTTAGACAGTTTGAACTGGTAAACATTTGTTCATGAAATAATTTTCATAGCATCATTGCTTGACGTTTTCCATCCATTACAAGATTACGTCAGTCTTTAATAATTATTATTGAATATGAGTTGTAGAGAGGTAGGATCATAAACTCATACGCCTAGATGCAATCCACTGAAGACAAGTCTATAAGTTTCAGGGCAGGTGGCACCCACAATTTATCCAAGAGATATTTTTAGTTTTATTTGATTTCCTTTTGCCTGCACGACTTCGCATTGAAAATTTCCTGAAACAGATCAACCAGAAATAGAATTCAAAATAATATACTATTAATCAAAATTTTGTAGATACGTTTAATATATTAGTAAATGTCAAATAATTAAAAAAAAAAGAATCATGTTTATTCCTACAGAACCTGTCAATGCTGACTTCGCCAGTGATGCTGAAGCAGAGCGTGCTAAGATCAATACTTGGGTTTCAGAGGGTACTCAAGAGAAAATAAAGGATCTGATACCTCAAGGAGTTTTGGATTCTCTGACTAGAATGGTTATTGTGAATGCCATATATTTCAAAGGTATTACTTTTTTCTTAAAATCAATGCCTTTTTTTTAAATCAATGATATGATTCGTCTTCAGTTCATACTTGTGTTTTACACAAAAATTAAAATCAATCATAGTGTAATCGGCTAATATCAACATGCGGTTACAAGGTGTTATAGTGTCAATTTATGAAAATGTTGCTTCCCGAAATGCGTAACTAAAGCTGAAGTAAACTGCTTTGAGCATTTTGTTTCATTAAGAGCCATATTAAAGGGACCCATTATAACAAATTTTGTTTCCTTTATTACACTAAAAACTGAGGCAGCTGTTCATATAAGTTGCAAATTGAAGTCATAAGACTTTTTTTTAATGAGTCCAACAGCAGAATACTTGTGAATTATTAGGAGATGTCCTATGAATTATTACATATGCTGAGCTTTTGTCCTCAGAAGCTGAGTTTTTTTTTCCACCTGCATATTGTCAGATGAATGATAAACTTTTCAATCCCGTAGGTCTGTGCCGATCAGTAGTTCAAGAGAACCAAAAGCTAAAATTAATTTTAACTGCCATTTAAAATGATTTATAGTGGTGCTTTTATGTGAATTTGTGCCATGCTAGTTTTGTAAGCTCATCAAAATCTTTTGAGTGCATTAAACTTTATTACAATAAAGTAGTTTAAATCTTTGAGTGTTGCTTGATTTAGAGAGTTTTTGGAAAATACTTTAATCTTTCACCACTGTTTTCTGTCAAGTTTTTATATCAAGTTCATACAACTGCATTTGATCTTTTAAATCATTTATCTCATGTAACTCTCCGTCTAATCGAAGAAATATTGGACTGCAACCTTAATTTAACTTATAATTTCAAAAGAAGAACAGTTAAACATATTGATGCATAGTCTTATACATTTCTTAAAACAAATCATATATATTTCTCTGCATTTTGATTTTTCCAGGGGATTGGGACGTGCAATTTGATGAGGAAGAAAACAGCGGTTTATAGTTTCAAGATTGCTTCAGGCCAAACAAACCTGTTCCATATATGAGTGCAAAAAATAGTATAAAGTTGGCCAAAGCAGTGGCTTGGATTGCACGGCCATTGAAATTCCGTATACAGGCAAAGATTATTTGTCTATGATTGTCATCTTGCCAAGTGAAGAATTTGGTTTGCAGGTATAAATATTATATGATTATATATATATATATATATATATATTGCTCAGATATATATATATATATATATATATATATATATATATATATATATATATATATATCAGCGGTGATATCTGAGCAATGATTGATGATTTTATTCCAGTATAGTGAGAAAAATCAAATTTTAAGAAACTAGACTTGTGTAGCCTGTTTAGGTTACTTGAAGGTGTTTTTGAAACTGCTGTCTAGTCAGGGATGCAAATCATATGTGCTGACAGATGTTATTGACGCCAAAAATGCAGGCTAGACAAACATCCATTGCCCGCGTTTAGGCAGTTACAGTGCCTGTAACCGATCATCTTGAGTGAAGTGCGCTATACGAACCAATAATAAAATCTGCTTCTTTAAGAATTTTGTAAAAGTGAACCATCCTAAACATTTATGCATTCTGATCTCTCTGGTTCTATATTATATTAAGATAGTATTTTTTTTGTATGATATGTGTGATGAAAATTTCTAGGTATATTACAAAATCTCTTTAGTCGTGTATTTTTACAATCAAATCAAAGTATAAATTTGGACCATGATCATTCATGTAGCAGTTTAACCTTACATAGTTTTGATAAACGTTTTGAGCATTTTATAAAGCGTGTTGCTCTTGAAGGCTTGATTCACTTGAAATAAGTCCGAGGGAGTCCAATATTGTAAGCATTAAGTGGATTGCATTCAAGTACAACTGCTTTATATAGAGCCACAAAGTGCAAATTATAATAACATTGGATTATTATGGAAAAATTAAATCGTAAAAATTGAATGGAATCACAAACTTCTAGAATTGTAGTTATCAAAGTTTGACAGAAACCAGTCTTCAGTTAAGTGGTCTGACACACAATCCAAAATTAAAGTGTTGATTTTATTGATTTTTGTTTATTCAATTAGTATTAGTCTTCTAATGAGAGAGTTAGTCTCTCAATATATTTTTTAATAATTCTTTAACAAAAATTAAAAGTGTTAAATGATTTAGTTTCTTAAGACTGACACATGTCAATGGTGTATTCCGATAACTGTAAAATGGACTGAATTTCGTTTTTCATCATTATGTATTCAAATTTCATATATGCCTAAAATTAACAGTAGTTGTGCAATAAAAGCGCAACTATATGTAAGGGAAATAAAGAATTAAAGAATTTTGAAACTGGATGGATTTTTTGAAATATTATAAATTATTTCAGCTAGTTTTAAATATACATACATACATACACACACACACACACATATATATATATATATATATATATATATATATATATATATATATATTTCCTTAAACAGTACATCTCACCTATTCAATAGCAGTTTTAAAATTGTTTTCTTCTAATCAGGGCCTGGTTGAGTCACTGAATCAAGACAATATGAATGAGCTTTTGAGGAGCATAAAACCGATCATGGTAAACATCTTTCTCAATTTGCCAATGTTTGAGGTAGGCCTACTGTTTATCATTATCTCAGATACTTTTCTTCTTAGATGTTTTGTTTTTTATATTTCATTTTTTTTTTGCTTGGAAAATTGAGATTCACCCATTCAGGTCGGAAAAGGTATTTTTATAGTTGTAAAATACAACTGAATTAAAACCAAGAAATGGTTTGAAATTGTAAAACATAAGACTTTTAAGCTCTTTACAATTATGCTCTTAAAAATTTGATTCCACATTTTCCCAATGATTTGGCTGTTATTAGAATTGTAAAAACGTATCTTTTCAACTTTTTAACGACAGATAACCAGCAGCCACAGTCTGAAAAAGGTCCTCTCAAGTATGGGAAAGGCAAACTTCAGCGGCATCACCGGAACAAATGATCTCTACATTATGGAAACCATTCACAAGGCTTTCATCAAGGTCAATGGAGAAGGAACAGAAGCTGGAGCAGCTACTGACATCACAATTAACAGCAGGTGGATGCCAAAGCCATTTCACTGCTGATCACCCTTTTCTATACCTTATTAAAGACAACAGAGCAAATGGCTTGATTCTATTCATAGGTATTGTTGTAGATCGTTCGTTGAAATAGACATCTGACTTCTCCAAATAGACTGGAGTGAGTCTTTGTTTGATCATGAGTATGATTTACAGGAAAAAATAGTATTTTTTACCTTTTTCTTTTTTACCATAGTTGCGCTTTTAAAATTCTAACAGATAAGGCAATTTGATCAAATTATAGACTCGTAGAATGATTTTAAATTCACAAACATGCAGTATAATACGCCCAAGGGTATCTAGTCCATTAATTTGTTTTTAGACCGATTACTTAATTGAAAATTAAGAAAGGCCCTCTGGGTAAATACTATACAACTGCTTTCCAAAGCGCAAGCAACCTGAAATTTTTTAACCTGGGGATCCTGTGAGGGATTGATCTAACTTAGCTGGGTAACCCTCAGGATTATTATGGAGTATGCAACAACTTTAAATAACAGGGTCTGAGTGCTTAAGTATAAGGAATAATATTATATGGAACTAAGTGCTTCTTATTCTTTCTTCTCCATGATATTTTACATTTAAATCATGCTATTTTGGCCATTGTGCTTTTTATTTTTTTTGTATTGGATTGTCAACATTTCTAACTTTGATTTGATTTACTGCTCTCAGTAATCCCCATTGGTTAATCCCCAATGTTTTTTTTTTTTACTTAAAATACCCAAAATGCTTTATTACATTAATATTTTACATTATAATACAAATAATTGATCCTGTAACCTGTAAAACTGCTCAAATTGGACATATAAGAAACAGCCACATTACAAATTGATAAAATTATTTCCTTGATCACAACTCGGCTTTTATGTTGAATTCTACGTAAAATCTAACATTGAGTTATCATAATTGTGCGCTTTTTTGTTACATAATCTATGCTTGATTGCTGTTTATACTGGTTTAATTTATCTTAAGAAATTAAGAAAAGAATTTAAAATGTTATTAACTTTAACTTTATGTGAGCTTTGTGGAGTCAATAAAACATCATTAAGTGTAATTTGCCTGTATAAGAGATCCTTTAGATCTTTGCAAAGCAAACCATAGTTACTCACTGAATGTCGTATCAGGTAAGTAGCAGTAAAATACAACAAAGAAATTAATCTGGCCTACACAGTAATAACAATAAAACCTTTATACAGACAAGTGAACCTACATCTCACAGACCCACAAGTCCAATGATTGTCAGGGTGATTTATATTAGACCTTAGGGAAAACTGTATGTGGTTCAAAATAAAAATAATAAAAACAACAACAGCAGCAAAACCAACAACAAGAACAACAACATCATCAACAACAACAACAACAACAACAACAACAACAACAACAACAACAACAACAACAACAACAACAACAACAACATCAACAACAACAAAAACAACAACAATGATATATTTATTATTATTATTATTATTATTATTATTATTATTATTATTATTATTATTATTATTATTATTATTATTATTATTATTATTATCATAATTATTATTGATAATAATAATAATAATAATAACAACAACAACAACAACAACAACAAAAACAACAACAACAACAACAACAATAATAATAATAATAATAATAATAATAATAATAATAATAATAATAATAATAATAATAATAATAATAATAATAATAATAATAATAATAATAATAATAATAATAATAATAATAATAATATTAATAAATCATATGATTTTACTATATGCATGCAACTAAAACATGTGTATAGGAACAATACTTTTAGATTACAATATGCTCAAATTTTTCTTTCTGAAATTATATTTGTGCTGTTCTCTGCTAATTTTTTTTAACTTTCATTACACACTTGCGTTACATTTTTTGCGCTTTAAAACCATCTGCTTTCACTGTCAAAACGCACAATTAAAACAGAATGACCACAAGATATTTTTGTCTCTGGCTTCAGTCTTATATGTTTGTCACTGTTGTGGCTGACTTTTTTAATTTGGCTTACTATATCTAGTCGTTACCACTTGTAAGTTTTGTTATGATGTCATTGCGTTATTAACTGATCCCTCCTGTCTGTGACATGCTTACTCAATTCGTTTTAGGGCATTTCAATTGGTAAAATGATGGGCTTACTTCGCTAAACGTCAGGCGTTTGAATCCAAGCTTGGGCTACCTGCTGGTGTGAGCCTAAGCCACGCGGCACTCAGAGAGTCATTCGCACTTTGCCATAGGCCAGACGTCACTCGCTGCTAAAGTACATACTACGGAATGAGAGAAGTGTCACAACAGAAGTTCATATTCCACACGCCTCACAGCGTATGCCACAAGCAGCTGATCAAGAACAGTCACACCGAAAAAAATCTTCTATTTGCTGTCGTTAAACAATTTGATCCTGCCTGTTTTCAGTTTCAAAGCTATTTACTTTTTCAACTATGACCACTGAAAAATTGTCTCAACAATTCAAAGGGGAAGAATCTAATATTAACACAAGACTAATTATTTTGTCAAAGAATGTCCTTTCATTTATGTCGCCAAAGATCCAAAGCATACGGTTCTACTCTCCTCCAGAAGAGCGTGGTCACTACAGCTTCACAGATGAACCAATCTATGTAAGGTAGAAAGAAATAAATTACCTGCTGCCCAGCTTTATGTGCGTTTGTTTTTTTTTAAATCATTTTCCTAATTGTATTATTTTCGCTTTTAAAAGTAAAGACTGCTGTCTACTATTTACCCATTACCATAAATAGTCATATGAAGCATACATAGGCCGCATAAACGTGCAGCACATTTTCTTTCTTCTTCGATTTATGTTGTGCGTAACCACTTAAAAAAATCAGTTTGTTCCATTTATGTGAAACTAGTGGCAAAATTGAACGGGGTATAACTTTTGACGTTTGCCTTTTAATTTCTTTCTCCTTTCTTTTAGGCGTAGGAAAATTGACAAGCGTAGAAAGTGACTAGTAATATGACGAGTAATATATGACTTTTTCTGTGTGCCGTCTGGCTAATAGTTCCTGTGATTGACGAGCTAACAAGGAAATGACGTAAACTAAGCCTACCAAGAAAAATATAACATTCGACCAGCTGGGAACAGACAAACAGATGGCTAGTTCTTAACACCTCCAGAACATACCAACAGCCTGGGTTTGCCCGTATCCTCCTCTTCCCCTTCAATATCTTTCTTTCATTCTTGTTCCTCATCTCATCATTATCCTCATCATCATCATTATCTTTTGCAAAGCCGTCTTCTTCTTCTTCTTTTCTTTTTAAAGGAGGGGATGAGGCAAAAGGTGTACTCACTTGATAAACTGTCGGACTGACAACAAGGAAGTCCATAGGTCGATCACTGGCTGAAGTATCCAGCTAGTTGAAGAGTGGAACGAGCCCAAAAAACCCACTATCATTTGCTAGTCAAGAAGCCGCAGTCTCTTCAAGCTCTTACTCTTGTTTTTGTCCTTATTTTGCTACTACCACCTTCTCCTTCTCTTCCTTATTCTTCATCATCGTTTCTTCCTTTTCTCCTTCTTGTTGTTCTTCTTCCTCTTCCTCTTCCTATCCACCTACCTACCTACCTACCTACTACTATTACTACTACTACTACTACTACTACTACTACTACTACTACTACTACTACTACTACTACTACTACTACTACTACTACTACTACTACTACTACTACTACCACTACTACTACTACTACTACTACTACTACTACTACTACTACTACTACTACTACTACTGCTGCTGCTGCTGCTGCTGCTGCTGCTGCTGCTGCTGCTACTACTACTACTACTACTACTGCTGCTGCTGCTGCTGCTGCTGCTGCTGCTGCTGCTGCTGCTGCTGCTGCTGCTGCTGCTGCTGCTGCTGCTACTACTGCTACCACCTTTGCTGATACTACTACAGTTTGTTTCCGCACTCTGTTCCAGGAGAGCGCGAATTTGTTCAAAGACGAGCCTCTGTTTTGTACGGTTTTTAGCAGCATTTTCCCCCCTTTATTTACACAGATAAAATTGTGGAGAACACCACTAATTGAATAGTTATTGGAAAAAAACCTACCAAAGATGAGACGATTATATTTATCCTCCAAGCCAAAATAAAGATTCTTTAAAACAAAACCATAAATTCACAAACTCGGACTCTTCACAGATCATTATATTCTTCGTTCAGAAATAGGAGACGGTTAAAACGGAATACCCCATATAAAAAAGACAACTGCAATATTTGTTGTATACCAGAGCAGCTAAAGATTACATTATGGATCTTCCGAATGCAGATTTTTTAAAAAATGAATCTGAAAAATGCGAGGAAAGAACATGATAGAGTATAATATTATAACAGTATTACCACGAACTGGACAGGACAGGTTGGCACTCTGAACAGAAAGCAAAAGGAATTGATGCTGGGAGGAAGCTCAAAATCATAATCAATAGTTAAAAGTAAATGCATCCTGAAA